>JAUEKW010084189.1:0-12688 GCA_032274785.1 Ajuga reptans
AAATGGTGTTGCAACAAACGTATATTGGGCTCAGAGGACCATCATTATCAAGAAACCTTTTACAGCTTCTTTCGCAATTAACAAAAATGTTTTCCGAACAGCTTTCACTCAGTAACATCTAATCCTTATTTTGGCATGTTAGCTCCTTTTCTGGACATTATCTATTTCCTTGTAAACCTTAGGTTGGACATGTTACTCTTTCTTAGACAGCCATTAAAGACAGCAAACAAATTTCTATAATTTGCTTCGTAGTTCATATCAAGCCCAAAACAATTGTCCTAGAGCTTCTTATTAGGGCGACACAACCCCCTCTATATATAGTCAGTTTGTATGATTTACTGCAACCAAATCTTCTCTTCCAATAACAGCAATCACCTTATTTAACTTCGATTTTTTCCTTTTCAGTATCCTCTAAACATTTTCAAATTTTCCTCCAAATGTCTCATCAGCTTCATTAAATAATGTTATAATTGTGTAGCCATCTTTGGACAGGAAACCAGTACATCCACATATCTCCTAGCTTAACCTTCAAATTGGCATACTTACAGCAATTGAATAATTATACCTAACACTCTTCAAGTGTATTCATGGTAGAAATTTGGAGGAAAAATTGAGGGGCATGCACTCATGCAGGGATATACATATGTACACAGAGAGGGATAGAGACAGAAGAGAAGAACTTCCTAACTTAATAATCCATTTTGCATTTAAAATACTGTCATTGAAACACATCAACAAACAATGAAGTAATGGAACTCAAAATAATTACCTAGTTATTACCTACCACATCCAATGACTTTTTGCCATAGAGTAGAGAAAATGACTGATATTCCTTCTCAGGTTGTGGATGCCTCTGAAATATTGCCTGCATAATCATGAATAAAGACTGTAAAACATTTAGCTAATAAAATGAATTGATGTTACTCAATCGAGTTATCATTCAGTTCATTCATTTTATGTGAAACTTGAGTAATTAAACATGAAAGTCATGGCACCAAAAGATAAAAAAAAAGATACAGCGAAGTTAGCTCCTCCAGTTTACATTCTACAGCCAAATGAGAATAACTACGATGACCCCTTACATTCAGGTTAGGTACAAATGCAAGCATGCATATGACATAAACACTTACAATGTATACACACTCAAATATCCATTAACTATTATCTAAATGGTGAGATAGCAAACTTAAGGAAGATGCATTCCACTTTTGTGCATTGTAATGCAATCAAACTCACAGAACCAGCAGAATTTGAATAATAGGCGTAAACAGAACTGCTAAATAAAATACAGAGCTTTATGAACATACTACAGTAAAGATGAACAGCAATGTGACTGCTTCATTGCAATGTTCAGGCTCAAATCAGACAGTACAGAACCACTCTCTTGTTTTTATATCTAACTTTGATTATTGTAGTAAATGCCTATACAATAAGGTAAATGGCTTTTACCCTGAAGGTACTTGTAAAGGAACGTCTTGTGTTTTCAAAAGAGGCACATAAGCCACCATATTCGTTCTACATTTGTTTTCAGTTTTGAAACTTCTACTTGGATCAAGATCCACAAATGAATAGATGTAATGATTTCATTTTTTGCCACCACACGGTGGACGGTGCAAACTACATTGTTCGAGTTGAGCACTCTGACAAATTCTTTTCCATTCAACAAGCAGGGAGGTGTTGAAGAATAAAATGAAATTCAGAATAAATTTGATTGTGCATTTAAGCGCCATTATTGGGATGGAACTATATTTGATTATAGAAGATCTCTGCTATTATCATATCTACATGTCTATAGTGTGTGCGCGTGTGTATGTCATCTTAATATGATGACGAGGCAATGAAATCTGATAGGCCATTTCGGGAATCCTTCCATGTGTGGTGCCAAATAAATCAGCCACATTATCCCTTTGATCTTTCCTTCTTCAGATTTATATACATAGATTCTACTACTCGTGTTTGAAATAAGAATAAAATATATTAGCATTTAAATGCCTATGTGCTTATGTGGTGTAATGAATAGGCATTTCCTTGGTTGCACCCATGAAATGCTTTAACATAAAATATTAGTTCGAAAAATTAACATCAGAAATTATATCTCAATCTTTGGATCAGTTTAAAAAAAATTATTCAAATGTTCAGAACCATGTTTTCAGTGGGTTCAGGTTCCATGATAAATAACTCATCATTGTTACATGTTTGGTTTGTGGGGAGGGGAGAGGAGGCATTTCACGAGTGTTCTTTTGGCCACGAAAATTGGTGCAAGGTAAACTCGTTGTTTACTTAATCAGTTAATCTATCAGTGGAGCATTTCATAATCACATACAAGAGTAGTAAACGTTTCTTTATATGGAATATATACGATGGCAGTAGGAAACGCACTTACAGTACGTTGTCCAGGTATAATCCTTGAAACTTGACTTAAGCGGAGCTGTTTCTGCTCTTTTCCAGTAAACCAAATTAGAGTTGTCTCATCCTTCAGTTAACAAAGATGGGTTAAATAAGAGTACTAATATGCCACAAGACAAAAGAAGTAAGAGAAAATGTTGTGTTGCAGAATCAGATTTAATGGACTCAGATCAAAGTAAATATTTAATTATTGAAGTATTGTAAACTGAACTATAGGTCACTGATCAACATTCTTGAATTATCATAAACTGAAAGCTACACTTTTTTTTCGTTTCTTTTTTACATTCTTTTTTTACTTCAGCTTGTCTCTTGGATGAATCAAATCAAATTACATATAACAGGATCACATGCATTAGCCTACTGAAGGTTCCAGGTGGCATCTAAAACAGGGCTTAAGTATCAACCAGAAACAACAGATGAATATCTTAAGAAAAGTCGAAGCAATTTCTGGAATTTAATTGTAGTCACAAAGTCAGTGAAGAAGTAGAGCAGTTTGATTAGCAAGATGTATTAATTAAAAAAAAATTATATTCAATGGGGTTAGTTCAGGAAAACTCAGAAAAAACTAGAAGTAAAAAATTAGACAATTTATAATGCCAAAGAAATGACGTTAAAGAAAAAACAATAGTGAGAATAAGATGAAATTCGATTTAGACATTTTCTAGTTTTTATGAAACAACAAACATTTCAATTATCTTTAAGAAAAAGAATAGTATGAAAATCAATTTAAAGTACATAACTTAGTTTCATAAAGCAGTTGACATCAAGGAACCCAAACAATTCAGCCTACAATATTCAGATCCTGAGGGAACTGCTTTGATGTAGGTTTAATTCATAATCCTTTTGGCCAAACTATAACAGCTGCATCTCGAGATTTTATGAATACAACAAGTGCAAGCAAAGGAGAATAATATTTTGTGAGTAATAAACGAAATGGAGCTCACATTGGAAAGTCGGAAAGGGCAGAACTTTGGCTTTCCCCATCGACCGTACTTCAGAAGATAAGAACCTCTCTTCAAGGCATTAATGGCCTGTAGTGGAACATTTCAAACAGCCGACAAATTATGAATCCAATAACAATTCACAAACAACAATCATGTGCACATAGTCATCCTTAGATGAAGGAAGTAACATAAAATGCAACATTGCAAGAAAGCAATGACACAATTGGATGAAGCCATAGCCATTTTGATTACTTGGAAATCTAAAGCCAGGCCTTGAAACTTTAAAAGAGAGGAAGAGCAATTATGTTTAAAATTGGGAAGACAATATTATCTTCTGTATCGCGTGATGTTTTACAGATATTCAGATAACTTACAATGATTGCAATTGCATTACCAGACTAGTGAAAATGCTAAGACCTGGATCTTGTAGTCAAGAATGTACCCGAAGATTTAGATTCTCAGGCTAAAAAACAAAAAAACATAAAAACCCAAAGAGGAAAGAAGAAAAACAACTATAACAAATCTCCTACACACGTGTTATTACAGAACTTCAAGTGTTTCTTCACAAAAAACAATGGAAACAGAAAGTTCAAGAAGTAGAGTGATAAATTTAATATACCTGCACGGTATTCCTCTCACCAGGGCTACTCTGGAAGGTATTCATTCAACCTGCTATATCAGTTAACACTTTCTTGCAAAATGGTGAAGGCCATTTGGACAACTGCAAATGCCTAAAACAACACAAAATGACCTCATAATAAAGAACGAGGAAAACTCAGCTGACTCGTCAACTTAGTCAATGCATCCTACTGCAGTGTCGTGACCATCAAGGAAAATCAACTAATGGTAAAAAGGCTCTTCACATGTCCGTTGCTTTTCGCAAATTTATCATTTCTGAACACCCAAGGATGAAGGAAATTCATGCTATTAACTATCCATGCTTTAAAATATAAATTAATTCAATTTAATATTAACCTTAACGGATGAAAAAGGTTATCATTCTCCGACCAACAATCCTTATTCCTTAACCAATAACCATACATGATATAGCAAATAAAAGCATCATTGCAAATATTAAGCCTGCATCACTGCTCAAGTCACAAATTCATGAGATTGCCAGTCAAACTCAACTACGGAGTAGGTATACCCAACTTCTAACACGCAACAAACTAAGTATGGCAGTGCACCTCGTCTTTGAAAATCTAAGGTGACAAAACTACGAATCTGTTCACAATTTCGTTCGACTTCATAAAAGGTAACGAAATAAATTTAAACGAACAGAAAAGCTACGAAGTAAAGTGAAATCATCAACGTTAAATATGAATTTAACAACATACACCAATAATCCGAAAATGCTCGTCGTAGAACAATGTCGTACACCAAAACAACATACACCAGTCAGGAAAGAGGTTCAAGACCTAATGGCAGCTTACAAGCCAACGCCAATCAATTACTCGTAGCAACGCAAAACAATGCAACTTAAAGAGAAAAAAGGAAAGGGAAGAATCAACGATCATGTTAAAAACGGAATTAAGATACTAACAAAATTGTTTGTGGCGAGTACTTCGTTGATGAACCGGATCAGCTGCCAATTTATCCTCAATGAGAGAGAGAGAGAGAGGATATAACGGACAGATGTTATTAGGCGGGATGACATGGAAGGAACCGATTTGAGCAGAAATGGACGGGAATCCTTACTTATAGTCCACTGAACTTCTTCAGGCGTCAAATGATTTTTATTATTATTATTATTATTATTATTATTATTAGAATTTGCGCCAACAGGCCAACACACCATATGTAAAATATTTATTTTATTATCCAGTTTATTAGATAAAGTTATCTGATCATTTTCTTTATAAATTCTTTTTTAATTATTTTTTATTTAAAGTTTAATTTCAACACAAATAGTTCAACTACAATAAGATACTCAGTCTAACTAAAATAATCAATAAATAAGTAATTGTGTTTTTTTAAATATATATTCATTTCAATATATATAATATGATGTCGAATTAAAGATCCTGAAATGATAGAACCCACACATATATATAAACATATATATATATATATGTAAACATATATGATAAACATCATATACACATATGTATAAACATATATGTTTTATGATAATGGGTAAATTCTAATAGCAGAAGCTAACTAGTATAATTATGAAAATAAAATTAAATAAGATTCTAATTCAAAACCACACACATTTATACTAATCCAAATTAGGTTGATAATTTTCATGTTATTTGTTCTTAACTCAATGGACAAATCCAATTGTTTATAACCATATAAATAGAAATTATTAGTTTAGTGGGATCGATGAAACCAAATCAGTTTTACGATTAGTTTCCAGCAAGACTTGTCGAACTAATCCATCTATTTTTTCTAAAGCCCATGATTTAAATTAGTTTGATCTTTATTGATTTCATGTGATAAAACAAATAGAGAGAAAATTAAGTTTGCTTTGGCCATATTTATACTTTGCTAGACAAACTATTTTTCGTCAAATTAACCTAACATACACGAATTTGGCCCTTTACATCCTGGAAAGACATTTCCATGTAAATTCCCACCTAATTTGCTCATGTATTTGGCGCTTTGTTGTACTTAAGGGCAAAAGAGTCCTATGATGGTAATTCGGGCTATCGAGTTGGGTTTGTGTTCGATTCGGGTCGATTAGGGTTATATATTAAAAACTATTTCAAATATATAATTACTACATTTGAAGATAAATTATTTATTTCGTGTCACTTCGAATAAAAAACGGGTTAATCGGTTCGTACTGAATTCATTGCAGATTTTCTCAGTATCGTGTCTGATTGAGTTGGATTAGTCGGATCAGTCGGGTCGGATTACAAATTGTCACCCATCCTTCATGCCACTACACAAAAAGTTTTGTAATTGTAGCTTGGGATCCATTCATTTGAGACGAATCTATCGATTTGACCCTAAATAATGTTTAAAGTGAAAAATCATTAATAAAAGGGGAAATTACCAACAAACAATTATTGACGCTTAGTTTAATTTTCAATTGTAACATGACCTTTAGAAGTTATTAATGTTGTTCATCAACTTTTTTTTTTTTGAATTACAATATTTGATATATTTTCCGACATCTAATTGTATTGTCACCAGCTTTATTAGATACACCTTGATAGATCGTCCTACATCAACCACCTAATTTCAAATATCATTGTTAAAATTGTAGTAAATCGATGATTTAAGTTATCATTGTCATATCTTACATCCTCGATTCACAGTAGTGGTTTCATTGATTGGGGATATATGAAGATCTCTCCAGCACACATCTAATGATAGTGGTGTCGACACAGTTAGATGTCAGAAATTATAGGTGATGGTTAACATTTGAAAATTGGGTCACTTGATCTCGTAATCTATTTTGTAATTAACCCAAAATAAAAGTTAAAGTTGAATAATAAAAAAGTGAATGAGTTAAAGAAAAATAACAATTTTACCAACAGAGGGCATTTGGTCTAGTGGCATGATTCTCGCTTAGGGTGCGAGAGGTCCCGAGTTCAATTCTCGGAATGCCCCATTCATTTTAATTTTAGCCACATTTATGATATATTTGGGCCTTTCAAATGAGTGGGCTAGAGGCCTTTTTATCAACAATTTGATTATTTTTAGCCCTATTTATGATATATTTGGGCCTTCCAAGTGTATGGGCTACAGGCCTTTTATAAACGATTCTGATTTTGTCCTGAAATGCATAAACATTGTTACTACATTTGTTATTTTCACACTCCCTCTTTATAACTTCTATATTTTTGGTGTGATTCTTTATTTTAAATAACTGAATGAAATTATAGTTCTTTAAAAATCATTAATTTGTGTTATACTGACTTATTTTAATATTTTATTTGAGTTATTCAATCATATGTAACTAATTCTTGAAATTAGAATTTCAATACATTACTTAGACTAATAAAACAAGATACTGAATTTTGAAACATCACTCTCAAGAGAATTTTGAAACAAACTTTTCATTGTCGAAGGAGGAAGCATTTCAAATAATTTTGCTATTTACAATTTATAGATTAATCCTTTTCCGAATCAATAATAGGTAAATCTTAAAACATATGAATTACGAAAAATGTTATGAACCACCTATACGATTTTTACGTTACATAATTATTCTAATTAAAAAGA
Source organism: Ajuga reptans (assembly GCA_032274785.1). NCBI lineage: Eukaryota > Viridiplantae > Streptophyta > Magnoliopsida > Lamiales > Lamiaceae > Ajuga > Ajuga reptans. Next base: position 7,530 of record JAUEKW010084189.1, read on the forward strand.
AAATGCTATTGACTGGAGCGAGCACGAAAAGAGGCAGATGACAATCAAATAAAAGAAAAGCCAATCACAAAAGAAAGTCATCTCCAACATACAACAACTAGCTAGGCAATTACATTAGAACACTAGTACTTTGAAAACACACAGGGTTCGGATCGAAAATATAGTAACGATAAGATGTCTTGAGTTAGTTACGCCGATTTATATAATAGCAGGTGAAGTTTTCCTTTGTAGATCCAAGGAAAACCAGAAAAGATTAATCTCCATAATATCAGTACCTGTAGTCATCCTCGTAGCTGCTACGGTGATCGTTGTAGAATGTGTAATTGCTAGTCCTGGAAGTTGTTTCCCTGAACTGGGCAAGAAACGAAAACCATATGAGATAATGAGGCTGAAGCAAATGCTGCCAACAACAAACTTGTAAAACAGTTTAATATTGGGAAGGATAATGGTCAACATTAGTTTTTAAAATACTCCCTCTACCCTAACCCGTTTCCTTTTACATTAAGTTTAGTCAAATTCGAAAATTAAATTTTACACTTGATAAACGTAGTTGTTTTGAATACTTGTATTGAACTAATATTTGAACAACTTTATCATATAAAGAGCAAGTTAGCATAAATTTGGCTATAAAAATTCCTTTAAGGTAAAGATTCTACATGACCAGGCCTTTGGGTCGAAAAAGAATTAGAAAGACTGTTTTCCTTAAGATAAGACATCAAAAAGGGGTTTGTCCATGCATCCCAAAATTTCAAGACAAAGTTTTCAAGTTAAGGTCCAAACGGAAGGAGCAGAGATCACATACCTTGTTATTGTTAATCATCTTCTCAAATGCGTCAGGCCCGTGCTCTTGAATATATTTTTCAGCTGCAGTTAGAACATCATCAGGCTTGCTGAAAATGTCCTTCTTCTTTGGAACGTACCATATGTTGACACTCTTCTGCCTAGTAACTAAGTAAGGCCTCACATATTGTTCATAAACATAAGCAGCTCCACTGAAGTATGGTATGACCAACCAGCAGGTGAAGATTAGCTTTGCGTATGACCAGAAAGGCAACCTATACATACACATTTCAGATGATTTACGAAATCTTAAATATCAGAGAACAGTTCGATGATAATATCAAGCTTGTATTTATAGTGCATGCTTCTATGTGTTAAGACAAGTGACGATATTAACATAACCGAACTAGCTAGATCTAAGCTGTTCAGACAGGCATAATCACAAAATCTTAGTCCAGAAATTCTTAAGGTAGTTGTGAAATCTTTAAGAACTGAATCATTTGATTTTGAGTAATCTAATCATCATGCCTCTGTCGAATTCCTTAAGTTGTGATACTCCAGATAATGGGTTCTTAATTCATTATTTAGCTTCCTCGACCTTGTATTATTCATCATCTTTTCTTTCCTTCATTCCACAATTTCTTCGTACCCACTGGCCACTTCTCTTACTATGGTGACTTGTTGCTCACTCTTTCTTTAAGTATAAAATTCAATAAGTACAAAGTAAGAGGGAGAACAAATGGTTGATTGTACTCATGGAGGCACAAGTTAATCAGTCTCAATCTAAGGCAACATTAAACAACTACGTAGTTTCTTTACCACCATCTTTTTCGACATTAAGAACTTTCATTCTTGCAATCACCTTTTCCGTGCTAACAAGTGCAGAATATACATTAAGAACTTGCAGTAATCTAAACCTGCTATCAATAAGATATCATTCTCTGCTCCACTTAGGGCTCACATGTCTAACAGAATCAAGAAAGGATCACTCATCACTGCTAAATCCCAACACTAGCTGCCTCAAACTATTTTTCAAAGTTCTCGTAAATCAAATCTCCAGTTAAACTGTTACATACTACAATAAGACAGGCAAAAGACATCTAATGCAAATAGTGATTCGGATTTTTCAGATGATGTAATCATGCGGAAAAAACGATAGTGGAGCTAAGTCCAGCCCAGTTAGCAACACCACCATATGCAAGAACTATAGATACAGAGCAGCCTAGGAATTAAAAAGCCATGGTGTCTGAAAGAAAATTGTAACAAATCGAAAGAAACTTACCATTCGATAAGTTTAGCAAACGTAAGCTCAAAAAGGGTAATCATAGAGTAAAGGACCCAATAAGTAAGCCATTGCTGATCATCAATAGGTGACTTTGTCTCGATTGCTCGAATAGATGCGTATCTGACCAAGCGCTCAAAAGGCCACAGAATTAATAACTCATGTCAGGCATAAACCAGTACTACAAGTAAATTACTCATAAAAAAATTCTGTTGCATAACTTCAAATTTGGAGAAATTAAATAGACAGCAAATAAATAAAAAGATTAAAGAGGAAGAGGAATTGCCCAACTTACAGAGGAAAAACCAGACTAACCACAGGCCTGTAGAATACCAAAAACAGTAATTAAATAAATAAATAAATATATAAATCAAGCAAAACCTTGAACATAAAATCATCTCATTTCTACATACAAACACTTTCTACCTTAATGATCGAAATCACATTTGCAGAATTTTTACCAATAAATAACTCAATAATCCGAAACACAGCTCAAAATCCACAAAAAATAACCGGAATCCAGTAATGTTGGAGAAAGGGAGAATTCCTCCAAAAAAAATAAAAAACAGAGAGAGAGAGAGATTTATTACCCAGCAAGGATGTCGAAATTTTTGGCCAACACTTTGAGGAAGCTTGCCGCTCCAGATCCACCCATATTCTACAATCGCGGTGCCGAAACTTCGAGAAAGTGCGCTATTTGATGGTGAAACGCTTTAATGTGTGTGGATGCGGGTATTCGCTTGAATGGAGTTCACAGAAAAGAGAGAGAATATTGGAAATTATTGAAAGAGTGTGCAGAGAGAGGGACAAAAGGCTGATGGACAAGTGTAAGCCTCAAGTCTCACAGAAGTAGGTGACTAAGCGCTTTATGATTAGAGGTCGGCAAACAGTGTAAAACCCGAACCCGAACCGAACCGTGGTCAACGGTTAGTCATTAAGGAGGAGCAAAAATCATAATGATAAGGGGTGGTCTAACTTTGATTGCCTAAGCAAAAAAATAGAAAACTAATTTTGATTAAAAATAATCATCATATGTATCAACCAAGATGAAAACTTATATACATTACATGCATATATCCTCGTATATGCAAGAAGTAGGATCTCATTCTATAAATAAGTTAAGTTCATAGATATCAACCGACTCGATTTGAATGTACTTAAAAAAATCTCAACTAAAAAGCCAAAAAAAAAAATTGGCATCCATTTCCCACCTCCAACAAGTCCCAGCGATTAATATTTTTTAATAAAAATGCATTACCGTGTTTTTAAATGTATTATTTAAGAACAGATGATGAAATTTCAATATGGAGTTATAAATTATATATTATTATATAGATTTAATGGTGAAAACTTAGGTAAAACTCGATAAGAACACATAAAATTTAAAAAAAACTCATAATTTATACATGAATTGTCAAATTTTCTAAAAAAATATTATGTTTTTTTAAAAAGTATTATTTTTGTTGGAAAAAATATTACTTTGCATGATTGTTGTGAATACGAAAATTTTATATTTTTTTAATTGATTAAATTTTAAAGTTCAATTGAGTTGGGTCGACCAGTACTATCATAAACCATAAATTTTGGATGTCAAAATTTTATTTTTCTAATTGAGGAATTCTTTTGAAATCCGTTTGGATCGGGACAACCCATTATATAACATGACATGGACTTTGTTTGAAATCCGTTTGCATCGCGCTCAACACACGATTCAGCAGATGTGGTTCGACCGATAGATGTGAGTCACACTAGCTAGTTCGGACCCAATTCGAAAGGGTCAAGTACTCTTCATATTTCATCACTCCACTACAACTTGCATGTATAATAGAATTGTAGCAATTGGAGTTCTCATTTCTTGTCTAGCAAGCTATAATTCTCCTCATCTCTTGTTTAAGAAAGTTCCAAGATATCGCGTAGAGTATAACATTCTATTTGATTTACTCCACTGCAACTTGCACACTAACATTAAACAATTGTAGTTCTCATCTCCATTTAAGAAAGTTATGAAATATCAAGCAGTTTAGTGATAACATTCAGAATTAGTGACGGAGGCAGGATTCGCACTGAGGGGGGCCCAACTAACAACAATACAAAAAATAGTTAAATTTTTTGTATATATGATTATAAAATGCTATAAAAATATAATCTAAAATAATCTAAACTTCTTGTTTGATAATGATAATTAGTTCAAAAATATATAAAAAAATCCATAAGACAATTTAACAGTCAAGTAAAATTAAGTTGTACTCAATTTTCATGTTCCAAACATGTAAAATATAAATTTGTTATATTTAAGCCTTATGTTGCAAACATATATGGAAAATACAGGATTCTTTCAACTTTTTTGTTTCTCATTCAATACTCCTTTAGAAAAATACAAAATAAGTTGAACAAACTATACGAGAAACAAGATTAGTTAGAAAATAGTAAACATTAATAAAAACTCTTTTTTGTTTTTTTATTGAGCAAAACCTATTTTGCAATAAGCCCAATTATAGAAACAAGAAGAAATATGCACATAAAATAAAAAGAAGAAGCATAGGCGCATAAAATTCAAAATGAAAAAAATAAAAAGAAAGAAGAAATAGGTGTATAAAATACAAGGACAATCTGCCGTAACAGGGTATCGAAACCGCTAAAAACCATATCCATATGCCGAATAAAACTAAAAAATATATATAATTATTAGTATCAAAGTTAATTTACCAGACTACCCCTAATTTTTTGTAAAATTTCAGGGGGGCCCAATGTCCCCTGTACCTCAAGTACCTCCGTCCTTGTTCGGAATCGTTGTGTTCCAATCCTTAAATTCAGAAGTTATATCTTGGAAAACTAGCTTGTATAATAATTAACATTCTAGCAATGCTCCGCCTCGTCTCTTGTCTAAGAAAGTTTCGAAATATCTAGTAGTTCACCAATAACTTTTAGAATTATGTGATGTAATCCTTAAATTCAAAAGTCGTTGTATCTTTACGATAATCGCTATAGCCCGAAAGCACTAAATACGAATTGATTATGTGTTGCGAAGAAAAAGTTCAACTATAAGTTCGAAATATCGAATAGTTCACTGTTAACTTTTGGAATAGTTGCGCATTGC
>JAUEKW010084517.1:0-12682 GCA_032274785.1 Ajuga reptans
GTTCAAGTGTCCAATTTATCAAGCAAATAGCTAATTTACGATTTCTAGTCACAAAGATCACTAAGAGCATAAATAAATAATTCAAGTCATAATATTGTAAAGTTCTATAATTGCATAAATAGAAGGGGAAAACAAATATTCTACGTATCGTCAGATTCACATATAAATCTATACCAAAAAACTCATACCAGAATCATATGCATATGTAAAACTAATTAAATACATAAAATCCGATCATATAAGGCATCAAGCCGACATAATCATGATTGCAATTCAATGGTTCATCGAGAAAAACAAAGCATGGAATTATTTAAACTTAAGCAGTACATATCAGATTAATATGGATCAATTTTTAATTACTTGGATTTAGAAATTGAATTTTGTCACCTGTTGGTTGATTCAGTGATGCAACTTGCGAGGTAAAAATAATCGGCGTCTTATCTTGATTTCTCAATTGGTTAGAGTTTCGCGCTGATAACGTGTTGTAGGAAAAGTTGATAAAAGGGAAAAAAAGAAGAAGTTGAAGTAGGCGTAAAAGCGACGTATTATTATTCCACATAAGGTCCTTTTATAGAGGTATACAAACTAGGGTTTACAATACATAAAATAAAGTGACACGCCTAAATTACCCATCATCAATTACTTTTGATAAAGGCACACTAATGTGTTTTTTCTTCAACGATTATTTACTATGTCAATATAAAGGATAAAAGGGTCAAAAGCCTGATTTGCTTACCGAATACCATTTAATTCATATATGAATGATGAACTCCATAGTAAACTCATTAACGTGTCAAGATATATTCTTAAATTTTACTTACTGCTCTATTCCCTAGAACGTATTACCCTCATGTGGTAGATGAATGTCATATGTATGTATAATAAACAATCAATAGTATATATTTATTTGATCTCCAAAAATAAAACACATGTCATTCATCTACCCCATAAGGGTAATACCACATAGGGTAGCTTAGAATTAACATGCCCAGGGATGGCGCAAAAAAGAATTAAGAGGGGTGAAATAATTTTTTTGAAAAATTTATTGAAGGTTTTAAAACTTGAGAGGGTGAAATATGTTGCAACAAAAAGAATACGTTAATGGGCGAGGGTGTTGGATATTTTTCTGAAACCTAAAAAACGATAGATAATGGATTAAAGAAAAAGAAATATTAATTTATGAGTAACACTTATGTGCCCCTATTGCATGGATCTTCTTAGGTGCAACAGGTTGACCCAAATCCGATTTTCAAAAAGGTATTAGTTTTTCTCAAAAAAGTATTATTTTTTTGCGAAAATGTATCAATCGAAAAAGTATTACTATTTTTAATAAAAGTATCAATCCAAAGTTATAATTGCATTCATAAATTTATAAAAATAAGTAATATTTTTTGCCAATTAAGTAATACATTTTGGCATAAAAGTAATAATTTTTTGATCGGATAGAATTATCCTACCCGTTGCATATAAAAAGATCCATGCAACGGGGCATATAAGCTTTTGCCTTAATTTATTTACTTTCTTTTTATTTTGAATTTGAAAAAGTCTTAAAAAGTGGTTGGATTATGCAGGTATGATATTAGGCCTGATACGTAATCATGTTTCCACTTTTTTTCCTCAAAAGAAAAGGAACATATTTTTTAAAGAATGATTGCGAAAGCAAACATCTCTACGGAGCCTCTCTCATTTAATTTGTACTATCCACTATTAAGAATATTCCCTCTTTAGCTTTGTCTTATTTTATGAGTACCAATCCACTAAATTACTTCATAATTTACTTTATGGTGAATTTTGAAGAGTAAGCGATATCTTACATATAAATAAAAAATTAGGCAAAAAGTTATATATCACGATTGCATGGATCTTTTATGTGTAATGAATCGGATTAATTCTAAAAGTATTATATTTATGCTAAAAAAATATATTATTTAATAAAATTATGAATAAAAATATCACTTGGATTGATACTTTTATTAAAAGTGATACTTTTTCGCTACCTTATTGAGCGGACCTAAAAATAAGCTAAATAAAAAAATATAAAAAATTTAAAGTTCATTCATGTACATCTATTTTTCAGTCATTAATACTTTTTCGCGGAAAAGTATTACTTTTTCAAGAAAAACTAATATTTTTCTAAAAATCGAATTTGTGTCATCCGTTGCATATAAGAAGATCCATGCATTGGGGGCACATAAGTGTTACTCAATAAATTAAGAATGTAGGACCAACAAAAAAATGTCATCCTCTCAATAGTACTTTTAATTAAATCTGAAGATTTTACTTATTCAAAGTTATATCTAAGATTTTGCAATCTAGGATAATATTCAATTTGATTAAAGAAAGGGATTATATAAAATTTGAATTAGATATGGCAATGAGCAGAATAAGTGAAATAGTGCTTTTGATGCAAGATTCCACAATCATTCAAGTATGATAAGGACTTCTCTTTCTTTCTAATTTGCTTTCATGACAAAAAGGGCGAATTTATTGAATGTTACATATGAGATGTGGTATTAAAAGAAGTGAAACTGTGTAAAATGGAAATAATTATTTTTGTACCTTATATGATAATTTTATCACTTAGTCTTTCTTTGTTCCAAACTAACCTTATTTCCCTATATCTAATCTTCAAACACATTGATCTCACTTTTATTACTTTATTCTCTGCTTTTTCAGTCCCGCTATTTTATTTGGTGCAACATTTACTATCGCAATAGCACCAATAACATAACACGTGCTGCTATCACAGGTAACCATAGATGTAATCCACGGCAGAAAATTCTACATATAAGATACTCTGTATGCATCAGTGTGCCATATTTTTGGACCTGAATTCTCTAGAATACTTCATGATAAATTTCGGAGAAAGAGTGACGGTGTAATTTGTTGGGCCATTACAGATAATTTTACCAGCTCTAATAAACAATATGATTCAACATATGAAATACAAACTTCTCAAAAGTAGCAAACTATATTACTACAATGTAAATCTATTAGAAAAAGCCAAATGAACCTATATATCTACTTATGCACAAAGGAACAAGTGCTCTAACAACATATAACAGTGTCGTAACGCTGTGGCTACCGTAGCCTCACAAAACTCGCAACTCGGATGAAAGAAATATACCTAATGAGACAACACTCAAGGTAATGGAGGAATAAAGATACAATGAACAAAGCAATGTACAACATAGATCGGTAGTTAACTGCGTTAAAGCTTTGAAAAATATGCTTTGTCTGCAGTAGCAAGCCGATCCTGGAAAAGCGCCCACTCTTTTCTGCATCTCTCCCGTACCTATGACAAAGAGAAGCATGTTAATCTATCACATAAAGCACGAACAACAAGACACTACTTTCATTTCTCTCACTAGGCTTGTTTACGAAAGGGTCCATTTTTCTTTTGTTTTTTCCAGTGCGTTATTCCCTGATAGTAGATGTTTGATTTCGCTAGCCTCTCATGATTGGAGAAGTAGATGTTCAATTTTACTAGCCTCTCATGATTGGATAAAATAGCGCGTATAAGTTTTCAATAGAGGGACAGAGAATAATGCTACTAAAACCAAGCAACACAGTTTTGGATATGCATACCCCTTGCCATGGAGCTTTCCCATTTTCAGACTCTCCCTGCAAATTCATAAATTTTTGCTTGAGCGAGACTTTCGAAAAGAAATTCAACCACACAAGTGAAAAAAGATTGGAGTGAGTTGACACTCCAGAAAAAAACATGACCGCAAAGTAGTGCCATAACAAAGGAAAGGAAATGAAACAATATCACGGAACATAACGAGTGAAGGCTGGTTATCTAATGTTTTATCAATAAGTGGCAAAACAGACAGGATAGTCATGTTTGAAAGGACAAACTTCAGTAACATAAAAAGTAAAAAGAATCTTGTACATATCCTAATAACTGAAGGCTTGTTCTTCTGTAAATTTTAACCAGATTATAGCATCCAAACTTTCTTTCTGCTTCTAATACCAATAAATAGGACTGCTCACACGAGGTATGTCCTGCTTAATCTTATCTCTAGTAAAACAAATAGCAGTTTCAACACGTGATAGAACATCAAATGTAAGAGGTAATACGCTGTTAGATGTCATAGGAAAATTTAGTTCTTTAAATGATTTGGACCGGGAAAATAATCTGCTAACAAACTAGTAGCTAACACTTCTCATGTCATCCAGTATTGTTCAATTTGACAGAAAACTGATAGAGAAAAAGGGCAACATATATGGAAATTGCATGAAGGAACAGACGGTTTATTTTATTTAGGTGAAGGATAAGAATTCCAAAAAAAAAAAAAAAAAAGTCCTCTCAGGCGACACCAAGCCTGCCCAGCTTAAAGCAAAAGCAAAAGAAATAACTTTCTTCCTCCTCGAATGATTGAACCAGTCCAAAATATATCAATTATCGTTTATTCGTTCCTAATATCTTGACCAAATAAAAAGCTATGTGCAAATTCCATGCCCTACGATTAAGCTAGTAGTATGCTAGCTGATAAACCCCTGATTTCCATCTTCTTTCCTTCTACAAGTGTAAACCCGAAATGGCAGCTCGGTATCTCAATCAAAAAACAATCCACTAATTGATACTCTTAACGAAATAATCAAGATAAAAGCTCAAAAGCTACAAAGCACCTATAATTCTGGGATGGAGGCAGTTTCCGCATATGGATGATTGCATGTGCAAACTGTAAATATTATTTCGTTATTCTAGCAGCACAGGCATGAATGCATTTCTCAATCTGACGTTTCATGCCAACATATGCATGCGTAGATATCCTTGATTACGGGTTACATGAAGAAACACGAAGAAAGACAAAGGGAGAACACATCCACGAAGCATAACAAAGGTACTTTAAGTTGAAAACAAGAATGTCAACAATCAGAACTCTATGAAGAAAAATATTATGCAGAACATTAGGAAGGTGTTGATGACTGGCCTGATTTCCAAGTGATGGAATCACTTGATGAATAATCCACTGTGAGTCAACAACTCCAATTTTTTCATGTGCAGGCTGCAGGGCCAAAACAAAAGTGAACAGGTGATTTTACTATCAAATATGGGGTAGGCCAGGGGTTCAGCTGCTACTCACCCACGCGCAAAAAACAGGGAAGAAAAAACAAATAAACAAACAAACTGGAATGAATCACCATTCAGCCTAGTGCCGAGACAGAGAGAGAGAGAGAGAGACTAACATCTACACATCTTCGTAATGCAAAATCCAATCCCCATCCATGTATCAAATCATTCTGCAAGCACAAGATCGGAAAGAATGATTGATTAATAACACTAAAAGAGACCAAATCAGAAAACGAAAATGGGTGGTGGGAAGCTCCAAGGTTACATTTGGATTGAGGAATTTGAAATGGATGGGACTCTAAATGAGTCAATATTAAGTGGATTTCAATTTTCAAGTGCACCAAAGTCACTCAAAAGATAGCTCAAAAGTGAGAGTGATGGACTTCAAATCATTCATAAATGCATCACTATCCAAACAACCTTTAATGGATCTAGTATTCCATCTTCAAATCTTTAAATCCGAATGTCGCCTAAGATACAGTGCACATACATATATAGGCTTTTATAAGGTTGGGGATGAGATGCGGAGTCATATGACCACAAAAGTAGAAAAATACCTGAATCATATGCCAAACACACCTCCAAGCTTCGCGAGAAAACACTGGAGCCATAATTTCTACAAAGCTGAAAAAATGCAGGAGCAATACAGATTATTTTTGTTCATTTGTGAGGTAAGAATGTATAGATTATTAGTTAGCTAAATAGGGAGATCCATGACATGTATATCTTGCTTTTTTTTTTCCTTTTTTTTTTGACTTGATGAAATGCACATCTAGGAACATCATGGAAGTCAACTTACACAAAATGCAGTATGGAAGAAACTTAATTTTCAGACCTCTATGGTCATGATGTTCAATGCACCATGCACTGTCTGCCAATTTGGGAATAACTCTACCTCCCTTCAGTTCCATCTTAATACCCAGCCCAGATAATTATTCTATTGACTTAATTGTAATATGTTCCTTGCCTTGTTCTAATATTTGTCTATTAATCCGCTACACTTAATATTCAAGAGATTTTTTATGAGTACATTTACCACTTCATGCTTCAAACTGTGACCACTACTTGCATGGCACTGAATCAGAATTAAGTATGCACAACAAATAAATGGGTGCTTTCATCACATTGCTTGTAAAATTCATTAAAATTTACTCAGGCTAGCACTCAATAAAGATATTTGCCCAACAATTAATAAGGTATGCAGAGAGAAGACCACATAACAAGGAAACAACAGATAAAAAACAGATTTCAGAAAAATTTCTCAAGTTGTTAAAAGATATCCCATTCCCGTCACTTAATAATACCATATTGAACAATTTCCGAGCACCAACAGCACAAAATATTATCCCCTTTAGACAGAGATATACCCCATGAATTCCAGGCACACAAGCATACCAAGATGCATATAAACATAAATGCAGAAACAAACACATATGTGAACTGGGAAAGGGTATTTACGCTGCACAAGGAGGCAAATGAGGATCACTGCACCAGCCAGGTTTCTCCTCTGTATCCCTGTTATTCACATCCGTTCACCTATTTAAAAATACATCCCTTTTTATTTGGGGAGGGGAGGGGCGGTGGTGTTGGGGGTCGGGGAGCTTATTTGGACTATTAATTGTGGACTTACTTGTGAACTTCTCTGTCACCCCTCCTCTTGGTCATTTGCCATGTGAGTCCATTGTTGGGTTCAAGACCTGGTTGGGATATCTCTAAACCATGTTTCCTAACCAACTGAATATATCTAGCACGTCGAGAAAATACCAGATCAGATGATGAATAGAAGTTAGTCAAATAAGAGAAGAGTACATGAATTTTTAAACTAAAGAAAATTATTGTTACTTCTCAGCATTAAAGTGTTCAACTCCAAGATCTTCATCCCAAATGAAAATATAATCATAAGCTGCTACAACATCTGGATGTAGAAACCTCTTTGCATACCACCTGCAAAAGCAGACAACATAAGGAGCAGCAAATGTCAACAGAAAGAGAAGAAACTACCTTAATCCTTCATGAAACCAGACAACTTTAGTTAAAATGACAATTAATTGAATGAACATAAAGTTATCAGCTAAGTTCTTAGAACAGCATAATAGCACCCTGTTGATCTTCTATATCTGGTTACAATAACGTCGCTAAAGTTTGTAGGAAATATTTAAACTGACTGAACATCATTAAGATGCACCCAAAGAAACTTTGGTTTTAGATGATCATGACAGGCTTGGCTAACAAAAAGTCTCAATCTCTTCACAACATACCTCATAGCCAGGTTCTAGTTCACAACAAAGACACAGTGACAGTGTGACACAGAATAACAAAAATGCAAGAAGCTAGCAGAAACCTGCAGAATAGTACCACTTTGTTTGTTTTCTTGCGCTGACATGTATGGCACGGCGTGACCACTCAAATTCCTCCCATTCACTTGTCCGGCCATCATAGTGAAATAGTAGTATTTGAAAATCCTCAGAGAACTGCAATATTAAACCACAGTTTAATTTTAGTATACAGGAGTTCTGTGGGGGAAAAGTATGTACATAGCATAATAGGATTCTAAACTGACTCAACCTTCTTTACTGCTGCATCAATATTGTTCTTTTGATTGAAACCAACTGTAAATGTTACGAGATACTTTGGCTTCCTTTTCAGATCCTGAAAGTTCCAGCATGCAGTCATAAGCACATTTCAATTCCCTAAAATCTCATGAAAAACGTATGTAGAGTCTTTGATGCCACAAATACATGCACATATTCCTACTATTGGAAATTGTATTACACCTCAATTAGTAAATTTAGTTGTCCACTCAAAACACATTAAATCAAGGAAAGATCATTAGTGAAAGCCGCTTTGTAACCAACCACTTTATCCCAGTCCACAAATACGACAATATTTCGATTGAGAGACAGATAGCAGCATAGGAAATCAATTAAATAACACAAAATCACAATTTTTTTCAAATACTTATGGATATCAGTATCACCGTCTGATTTCTTCAAATTTTACCTCATTAGGATCGCCCCATAATCTCCGCAAATAAAAATCTGATTGTGAAACAACAATTCCTGGTGGCAGAGACTCTGCACCACGGGGATTTGTAGGAGCATATATCTGAAACCAAAAAAGATTACAAACTTTTTTATATCTTAAAAAAATATTAAAAAAACAAACAAACAAAACAGAGAACAGGAGAGAATAGCACGTCTGTTAGAGATTCATGCAAAAAAAATAAAAAAATTACTTGATCAGGGAAGAGATGAGATGATAACTTTTTTAATCAGGAAACACATGCAGCAAACAAGCTCTTTTAACAGAATACTGTAATACACAAAAGCTGGCATGGACAACAATCAGAAACCACTAGAATAACTAAAATATGGCATGGGCGAGAACCAGAACCCAAACTAGCGCTTGAGCTAGAACTCTATGAAGTTACCCCTCAATTATTGTCCAAGGAATAGTCAGAGTATACGAGATATGACCTAGATCTGCCACATAAATATATTGTATATATCTAGTTAAAAGAACGAGGACAAAAATATTAAACTTGGTATTGAAGAAAACATCTTTAATTGGTCAGATAGATTTGAATGGACTTATTGAGACCGATATTCTTGAAGATGAAATCCTAATGAGGGCATCAGCTGTTATTGGTGTCAATAGTTTCTGGAACCTTTCTCTAATCAGAACATCCATTCCTGAGGCAGTTGAAGGAAATACACTTAAGAGTGTGAATTCCCGTAGCAGAAATAAGTCAGGTGTGAGACATTGCTGTTGGTAATTAATTGAATTATTCGCTAATAGGTATGCTGTAAAATTCTTGAGATTGTTAAGGAAATTAAATTGGAGGGTGGTAGTCCTCAAAAGATCAAAACACTTCTTTGCATTGCATTGCTGACGACAAACTTACAAGGCAAGATATTTTCTGGAACATATTATTGCACATACAGGAAATTATCTCGTCAGAAAGTAGATCAACTACAGAACTTCAAAAAGCTAGAAGGAGAAAATAGCATATGTTTCAAGTGAAGACAGAAAATCGGAAGGTAAGAGTGCAACTTCTCCTTTCCTTTTAAAGCTTAATCAGTCAAAATTACAGTACAAGCACCGCTGGAAATTAAAAAACTTGTCCGGAATACAAATTTACGAATTTTTTCAGCAGAAAAATGAACCAAGGAAAACAGTCATCACTGGCCGTCTAAATGACAGAAAACTTCAAATGACCAATTACTAGAAAAACTAATACCTTAGGTGTCGAAGAAGTACTTCCAGAACCAAGATTTTCAGGAAAACTGCGACCGGCAGAACCATGAGGATCATCACTAAATGCTACATCGAAAGATGTCATTAAACTTGAAGGGAGATTAATCTGTCAAAAGAGAGAAAAGAAAGTACGGGACATAATGAACCTAATGGGTGATAAGCATCTCCATTTTGCAACTTATGTGAGAATTTTTGGAACATACCTTACTTAGAGAAACAGATGGAAACGAAACACCTACAAAATAGCCTAATACCATTCCCATGATGGTTGTTATGAGGAGTCGGGCAGTGTCATTCGACTTCCTAGAAACCCCACTGCATAAGGAAAACAAAGCATAAGTGCCCCATAGGCCAGATCAAGGATTTTATCTACCTTCCTAAATCAACATCACCATTCTACACACCTGCGATGTGAGGTTCCCATTGTGAAGGAGAATGTTGCTCGACTCTAGGAAGTAATCAATTATTTAAAGCAACTGCAGAAGAATAAATCGTATTAGACACTTCAATGAATCTGGATTTGCACCCCACATACGAAAATCCTATAAACGACATATAGCCATCAAATTTATATCGAGAAATGGTTCATCTAATGATTAAACCTCTCATTTTTATCTCGTCACCCCCAATTATCTGGATGAACTTATCTTATCTGGCAAGCAATTAAGAAAGCATTGAATTAATACTTTTATATACTATTTCAAATATCCCCACTACAACTAATTTAGCTGGTATTTGAGGCAACGAAATGAACACGAATAACTTTAAGTAGAAAATCAAGTAACGTCAAAGTTACATTTCCACATCTACCAAAAAACATTCCTTAAATCTTGGTCTTCAAAACAGAGCTACCAAAGCACATGCTACCACTGTACGGTATAATTGAAAATTAGAGAATGACGTATAACCAAGCTAAGATCAATCCAACAATTGATTTTCCAACTCTTTCGATTAATTCAAGCGACACTAATTATGAATTGGTTAAACAAATCTTAAACCCAAGTTCGTTAGAGGAAACTAGATGTATAAAACTGAACTGTCCTACTAAGGCTAGAATATCAACGCACACACCGGATTAAAAGAACAGCAAAAGGACCTCAAAAACTCCGTTTCTTTTGAAAGATCGATCACTGCAAGCCCCAAATGTACGAAGAGACGGAAATTATATAGCAAAAGAACTAAGAATTATTCGATAGTAGAGCTAAAGTAAATAACAACGGATTTGAAATCCATGGAGATGTAGAGAGCGAAGAAACTAAGCTTACTAAATTACTAATATCACCAGCAGATTCCAGAGGGTAGAAGAGAGAGAAAGAGGGAGGGAGAGAGATATCAGTATGAATGCTTGATATGGTTGCTGGCGAAATTAAACCGCCGTACTATTTGTTGCAACTTTTTTTGGAGTATTTTTCATATAATATATTAACTAATGTCATAGTACAATCATAGGACTGTTATTAAATGAAAAATCTTGTAACTAATTAGTCCTCCCAATCTACCATGAAAATATATTAATAGGTTCATTAGATGATGTGTCGTAATAATTGGATGAGATATTTTTGTCAAGGTTGTAGAAGTCGCTAGAAGCTAGTTAGACAAGCGTATAGACTAGATGTGGTCTAGGCAGGACTAATGGGGGCATAACCATGATTAGGCAGGATAAATCGAGAAATAAATATAGGCAGCCAATAAAAGCCTAACACATTGACGAGAATTAACCGGAGTTAGTTGTGAATATTTGCAACATAGATTTTCACATCACGTTAGTAGGAGAGCATTTCTACATATCTAACTTGATTTCATATTTATATTGTAGAAATATGATTTAATTATCCATTAAACCTTGTGTAGTACTTTTTCATGTAAAAATGTTTAAGAGTGTAATTGAAAATTAAATCAACAAAATATATTGAGGAACATAAAGAAAATATATTTCTCGAATAAGACGGGTTTTTCTACTTATTTTTTAGTACATATTTGGTGGAATTTGATCCTAAATTACTGACATAAGTTATAAAGGGCTCTTAAATTTGAATCCATAATTGATGGGCAAAAACTTGTGTCATCTGATGCACAATAGTGTTATTGTACACTTGGACCGTCCAGCTCAGACTCAACCCGCGGCCCGCGAGCGGGTCGCCCACTTTAAGTTTTTTTTTTTTATTATGCGTTAAAAAATTGAGAGAGTACTATAAGGCATAACCGAGTCGAGAGTACTATAAGACATAACAAAGTGTACTATTAGGCATAACAAAGAGTATTATAAGGCATAACAAACTAACAAAGTGTATTATTAGACATAACAGAGAGTATTATAAGGCATAAAACAGTGTATTATTAGGCATAAAACGAAATATTGCTAGGCATAACATAGACTATTTTTTTTTTTATTCTCGAATTCTGGTGTGTTATATATACTATAATTGTATGTTGTGTTTATTCTAATAGTATGTTATATAGAACTAAAAATATTTTTGATCCCATAACTTTTCACTTGTATAATTTTAGTCCAAAAAAAAGTTAAGAATTCAATTTAGTCCTGTAACTCTCGAATTGGTCCGTGATTAGTCATTTTTTCGCCAGCGGTGGCCAATTTTACCGGAAAGTTTAGTCATGTGACCGGCACGTGCAATTTTCCGACGAATTTGGCCACTGCCGGCGAAAAAAGAACTAATCGCGGACCAATTCAAAAATTACGGGACTAAATTAAATTCTTAAATTGTTTGGGACTAAAATTATACAATTGAATACTTACGGGACTAAAATAGTTTTTAGTTCGGAAAGTTTCATGAGTTGAATAGTAGTCTATATTTGAAACTTTTCGCTTGACGAATCAGAAAGTAACCACTATTTGATCTATTTTCCTTCATGAGTCAAATAGTAAACACTACTTGAAACTTTTCACCCGATGGATCGGAAAGTAACCACTATTTGACCAATTTTTCTTCATGAGTCGAATAGTAAGAATAATTTAAAGTTTTTTGCCTGACGGGTAGAAAAGTAACCACTATTTGACCTGTTTTCATTCACGAGTTGAATAGTAGTCACTATTTTAAGCTTTTCGTCTGACGGATCGAAAAGTAACCACTATTTGACCATTTTCCTTCATGAGTCGAATTGTAATAACAATTTGAAGCTTTTCGCCTGTTGGATCGGAAAATAACCACTATTTTACTCATTTTCCTTCACGAGTCGAATAATAGACACTATTTGAAGCTTTTCGTCTGACGGATAGGAAAGTAATGTGTTAAAAATCATTTTAGTCCCATAACTTTTTACTTGTATAATTTTAGTCCCAAAAAAGTTAAGGATTCAATTTAGTCCCGTAACTTTTAAATTGGTCCG
>JAUEKW010084626.1:0-12681 GCA_032274785.1 Ajuga reptans
GACACTAGGAACCGATACTATACATTTCCGATACTAAAGATATCTTCTTTAGTATCGGATTTTGTTTTTCGATACCAGGTCTTTAGCGACGCCAGTATAAGTGTCGGATGGGTGTCGGAGATAGTTTCCGATACCAAAGATCTTTGGTATCGGAAAATTGACTTTTAGTATCAGAAAATGTCCGATACTAAAAGCCTTTTTTCTGGTAGTGTAATTTTGTTCAATTTATACCCGATTTTTTCATAATTAAAAATATTAAAAAAAAAAAACCATACAAACTTGTATGAAATTACTGATGCGACGATCCTGATTTATTTGCCACGTAGACACCCAACACCAAAATATACATGGTATTTTTGAAGAAAGCTTTTAGACATACGAGCAAAGTATGTTAAGTGTATAAGTATATAGTTTGTATGTCAAAACAAAGCGCTGCCGCTTCATATTGTAACTAAATTAGTTAGTAGTTACAGTTTGTTATGTATAATAATATCATCTTATTAGTTGATAACATTAATTAGTATACATAATAAACTATAACTACTAACTAATTTGGTTTCAATATGAAACGGCAGCGTTTTGCTTTGACATACTATTATACTAACTATGTTCTTATACGTACACTTAACACTCTCCCCTGAAACTGAACTAGGGAGATCAAGAATTACTTAACAAAAATGAAATAGGGTACCTTAAATGCACGAGCTTCTGTGTGAGCATTGCTTATTTGGGTTGCCGGACCTGTTTGATGACTATAGGTATAAGTATCCCAAATAATAAAATAAAATAGAAAACAATTATCACAACACATTCCAAAAAAAATCATAATGTGCCCCCAAAAAGCGTCTCACACAAGTTTTTATCTTTTTTAAAAGACAAAACCTTGTGTGTGGCGGTCACACAGTATAACTGAAAAAAAAAAGTATCACTTTAATTTGTAAAAGAATCACTTTTTTTTGACAAAAAAATCATTTTTCCTACCGAAAGTATCAGATTTATTTGCAAAAGTATCATTTTTTAAAAGTATTATATTTTTAGGCAAAAGTATTATTTTTATCTGTAGAAGTATTATTTTTCCTGTGAAAATGTATTACACCACACTCCGTCATATCATGGGACTGTCACACATGTACAAGACTCGCTCTCTAAAAACAAATATTGGTATGTCACTCATGTAAATTAAGGAATAGATCATATATATTTAGGTTCAATCAAAATTACAGATAAATATCACCCCCTCAAAAAACAATTGCAGATAAACATCAAGTAGGTGAATAGTTGTAGTATTATAATTGTTCTTTTCAATTGTTATACAACTCTTCACATTAGTTGCAACTATCGTAATTATTTTGATTAATTCACTCATTTTCCTCGTGTGTGTTTTGCATATTTCCCCAAATCTAGTATAAATATCAATTTTGTAAAAGTCGTTATGCGCTAATCCAACGGTAAACTAGGGATTAGCATTTTAGTCGGGTCACTACAAGAAAATGCATTTTGCGGCAAAACAATTCACCTCAAACCAGCTATATTTCGCCACTAATTAAACTATTTAGCGGCAAAATTAGTTCGCCGACAGGGCAAACGCTATTTCGGCGTCGCTATTTCAGTTTGCGATGAACGTTGGTACATTGCCGCAAATGTTAGAGGCAACAAACAAAGAAATTTGCCGCTAATAATAAATTTATAAATAATATTAAAAATATATATTAGCTGCAATTTTTTTTATTTCGCGGCCAATTTGGCTGCGAAAGTTTAATATTTTGTAGCTAATTAATAAATTTATAAAATAATATTAAAAAGTATATTAGCTGCGAAAATTATATTTCGGAGCTAAGTTTGCTGCGAAAATTTAATATTTTATCGCTAATTAATAAAATTATAAAATAATATTAAAAAAATATTAGCTGCGAAAATTATATTTCGTAGCTACGTTTGCGGCGAAACTTTAACATTTTGTGGCTAATTAGTTTAATTATGGAATAATATTAAAAAAAATTAGATAAAAAAAACTATATTTTGTGAATAAATCGGCAATGAAATTATATTATTTTGTCGCTAATATTTTTGTTTTGCAACTAAGTTAGCGGCAAAAATTTATTATTTTGTCGCAAACTTATGAAATTTTAAAATAATACAAAAATTACTAGCTACAAATATTTTTATTGCACAAAAGATTTCGCAGCAAATTAATATTTTCATCACTAGGTTGGAGAAAGTTTTGCGACGCATTATTGAGTCTCATTGCTATTTCAAAAAATAAGCTAAAATTATATGCTCTTGAATCATTTATAAAACCATATGACCATAAAAATAACTATAGTCAAAATAGAAATTCAAAAAGTCAACAAATTCGGTACCATGAAGTTTGTTCTAAAACACATAAATAAAAAAAGGAATTGTGTTCTTCATTCCAAGCCCCTTCATTGATCCATGAACCTGAAGAAAAAAAATCATTACATATAAAATTTGTTATAAATCATTGTAAAAAACAAAAAAATTATACTTTTGAAAATAAATACACCACAGTTTCATATATATATATATATAAGAAATATGTTACATCACAATATGCGTCAAAATAAAAATGAGTGGACTTACTTTAATACTAAAGTCGCGGGGTAGATGACGCCATCACCTCCCATCAGAGATTGAACTTTAGTAGGGGCTATTCTCTGAAATATTTGCATTGTCATTCTTTGATAAGCTTCCATGTTCTCCCTAAGACTTTTGATGTCTTCTTCTGCTGTTTGCAAGGAGGCTCGAGTGCTTTCTAGTTCACCTTGAGTAGATTGAAGTTCTTGTCTAAGTTTAGCATTGGTTGCCCTTCGAGAACTGTCATCATAAGAAACTCGTATGGGCTTAGGTCCATGTCCAAGTCCCGGTATGTATCCGGACCTCTTTCCTAGAACTTCATCACAAACTTGTTCAGCTATCTCTATGTCATCTGGTAGTAAGTTTTCATCATCTGTCATGCTATCAGAGAATGCTTCTTTCACCTCATTAAAACGCTGCACCATTTTGTTCTAAAAATATATATATATATAGCGAGAGAATTAGCAAACAACATATAAATACCTTAATTAAATTTATAATTAAAGTGTTACAAGATACATACATATATTGCTTCAGCACCCTCAATCCATCCATTTTTCTCACTCCAATGTGTTTTCTTGTACAATTCAATACAATTAACTTATTTTTGCCCTTCTCCCTTGGAAACATAGAAGAACATTACATGATAATATTACTTGAGCCTATATAGTATAAAGAAGGAAGAATAATATACACTTACAGTTTCATAACTAAAGCGCACAAATGACTTTGAGCCTCCACAATGATTAGTTTTCAATAAAGCCCGATTATCAGCATTCTTTTTGGATATTTTCTGCAATAAAGAAAATTAAATAATCAAATTTAATTACTTTTTTTACTCATCATATGCTTTGCCAACTCTAACACTATGCCAATTCTATGATACCCACTTAAGAAGTATCCTAGTAGGTGATTTACCACACATTTGGCTTAAAAGTACATGTCCTCAAGCCACCTAATATAGACACGGAAGAATTAATAGACACATAAATATTCCTATTTGTTGTACTTCTAATTTTAAGCCCCGACTGGACGCCTAAAAGAATATTCCGATTTGTTGCTTCCGTCTAAGTTGTTGTTATAAGATATAAACTGTAGTTATTATTCCTATCAGATCATGTATTTATCAGAATATTCATATTCCCCTCATGTTATCAGATCCTATTCCTATTACACCGTTTAAAAATATTCATATCTTATATAGAACAACCAAAAGTTTAATAAGAATATTGCTAATTTATGTGAAAAGCTAGTTTGTCACTCTTACAGATTCTAATAGCAACATATATACATACAAAAATAATTTTGTATCATATTTTTTGAAACATGCTGAGAAGGAAAACATCAACAAAGTGACACCCTGTAGATAGTCGCATTCTGAATTTACATTAAAAAGAAGAAAAAAACAAAGATTAACACCAGCCAATAATTGGTCGAAACAAATTTTACGCTCAACTCCAATGCCATATGAGAACTAAGGATCCAAAAATTAATTAACACCGGTAAATTGAATCAAGCAGTAAAGAAATCAAGCAGAAATCGAGCATAAGGGTTTCAAAAAAGAAGAAGAAGCATAATCAAGCATAATAAAAAATTAATTAACACCAAAAATTAATTAAGCTCAACTCCAATGCCAGATGAAACCAATCAACACCAGTAAATTAAATCAAGCATAATCAGGGTAACTAAACCACAACTAGAATCAATAAAAAATGATATCCAAAATCGCTACAAATCAAGAACTCACGCCCATATAAGTTTCTCTTAACAATGGTAGAAATACGTACCGCAGCTTTTTGAAATATCTAAAGATCGAACCGCCTCCGATCCGTAACCACCTGCTCCCTTTCTTACCACTCGCCTTGTATCTTTCTCCTGCAGCCGCGTTTGTCCCTACTGTAGAATCTGCAGGTAGGGTTTTGGGAGGGAGAAAAATAGATGTGGATTTTGCGCCAAGTATCGCACACAAAATCAAATCCTAATATTTAAATATAAAATCGAGAGAGGTTTGTGATTAAATCTCTTGAATTTGTCGCTAATTTTGCGACGACACCTGCTTCTTTTGTCGCTAACCGAAGTACAAAAAAATAATTAGGGATCTAAAAATTAATAAATTATATACTACCTCTATTTTTTGTAGATGTCTTTTTTAGTAGAGCTGTCAGAACAGATTGACGGGGCGGGGCTGAACACAAAATTAGAGGGCCACTAAACCTTGGCCCAACCCAACCCACCACGAGCCATGGGCTGGGGCGGGCCAGCCTACCTTTTTATAATATATAAACTAAAAATTATAACAATTTAAAACTAAAACAATATTTTTTCTATAAAAAAAACTTCTAATTAATTCAACTATCAGACGAGTCAAAATCTAATACATTACACTTCAATCAATATATTCTTCATCACATTTTCAACGTCTATCAAAATAAAAAAGCCAACAAGGTTACATACACTATAACAAAAAATGTCTTTTGTCGTCTCAAATATATTATTTGCGATGGGATTATTGAGACGGCCAATTAGTGACGAGCTCGTGTCTCTAATAATAGAGTTGTGACAAATACTCATTTTTAGGTTAGTATAGAAGATTGACAAATAAATTGAAGCGTCTCAAGATGGCTCTTCGCACTTGGTATACTAATACTTTCATGGATGTGTCTAATAATGTGGATAGGGCATCCGAGGCACTGCGCATATTAAAGAGAATATTTATAATACTGGTTACACGGAGGATCTTTTTCAGAAGCAAATCAATGCCAGGATCTTTTATCATACATGGGGTGCTAATATTTGCGGCAAATCGTTAACGTTTGCCGCAAATTCTACTGTTAGCAATGAAATAGAACTTTGCCGCTAAAATTATTAGAATTTAAATATAGTAAGATAATATTTTTTATTTAATAAATTTGAAATTTTAGTAATTTGCGACGAATCTCAATTTATTTGTCGCTGCATGTTAGCGGCAAAAATGAATAATTAGCCGCTATATATATGATATATAATTTAGAAAAATCAGAATTAACTATTTATTTTTAAAAAAAAAAACACTGGCAACGCAATTTAATATATATGTTGCTAACTTTGCAACAAATATTATATGTTTATCGCTAATGTTAGCGACAACATATGGAATTTTCATAGCAAAGTGAAACTACCGACAAATTAGCTACATGGGTTGCTAATATTAGCGGCAAATTATCAAATTTGGTAGCAAACTATACTGTTAGCAATGAAATATAAGTTGTCGCAAAAATTATTAGAATTTAAATATAATAAGAAAATACTTTTTATTTATAAAATTTGAAATTTTAGTAATTAGCGACACATTTCAAGATATTTGTCGCTAACTTTTAGCGGCATATATGGATAATTAGCCGCTATTTGATATATAATTTAGAAAAAATGAAATTAACTATTTATTTAACAAAAAAGAATCAATTTTGCGGCGAATTAAATGTAATATATTTGCTGCTAACTTTTGCACCGAATATTATATGCTAATCGCTAATGTTAGCGACAAGTTATAGAATTTTCGTAGCAAAGTGCAATAGCGACAAAATGCTTATGTGGGTCGCTTATATTAGCGGTAAATTTACAAATTTCGCAGCAAATTATATTGTTAGCAATGAAATATAAGTTGTCGCTAAAATTATTAGATTTTTAATTTATTAAGTTTGAAATGTTAGTGATTGGCGACAAATTTGAATTTATTTTGTCGCAACATGTTAGCGGCAAATATGGATAATTAGCCGCAATTTGTTTTATAATAGAAAAATTGGAATTAACTAGTTATTTAACCAAAAAAAAACTATTTTGCGACGAAGTTTAATATATTGGCCGCTAACTTTGCAGCAAAAAATATATTTGCATCGCTAAATCAAGCGATAAAAACAGGTTTACGTAGTGAAGTAAATATAGCGACATGAGGGTCCAAAAGGTCGCTAATATTAGAGGCGCAACACGGAATTTTGTCGCAATCAATATTTTTAGCGGCGAATATATATTTTGCCGCTAAATATTCACCGCTAAAAATGCGCTTTCTTGTAGTGGGTCTATGTGAGACTAAATAAGATATAGTCGACGGAGTTAGGCGGGGAGGAACCAAGAAAAAAAATACAAGCGGACAATGGAAGACTTATAACGCTTAGACTAACTGTCACAAAATATTCTAGAAATTATTTATCTACTATCAGACTAATTTTAGAGACGACTAGTTGTCTAGAAATATTTGAGACGATTGTTGTTGTTGTCGTCTCTTATAACTTATTTGCGACCACAATTAATGATAACTTGTCCTCTCATTAGACAACATTTTGTTGGTCTAATTAAAAAGGCCATTTTGTTGTAGTGATGCTATACTCATGTCCAATTTTAAGCTTGGTTATTTGGATTGGGCTAATTTTATTATTCATTTAGGCCCATTCAAAGTTACATTAATATAAATGCACTGCAAGAAAATTGTCAAATTCCAACGGAATAAGAATCCGTTGGAATTCTAAAAAATTTCAACGGATATTTCCACAGCTGTTGGAAAAAACGTTGAAATTTACCGTTGTAATTTCCAACATAAGCATTTTCCAACTGTAAAATCCAACGAAAATTGCCGTTGGAATTTGTTTTCCGTTGGAAAAAAATTGTTGGAATTTTGAATTCCAACGGAATCATAAATTCCAAAGGAAAACCACTAAATTCCAACAATTTTTGTTCAGTTGGAATTTGACTGTTTTTTTGTGGTGACGCCTTTTATTGTAATCATTATTTCATAAGTTGAATAATCAAATGCAAACTTTTCTATGGAATTCTTGTGATTTATTGATTTATTCTTAGCAATACAACATCATAACTCTTATACTCGCCTGCATCTACAAATTTAAACTTTGATGACTGCTCTATGATTTCAATTTAATATTTCAATATATATGAGTAGGATATTAATTATGCCAGCTTTAATATAAAAGTAAAATAAAAAAATCATGTTATACCTCTCTGATTCCCAACTTCTGCATATGGAAAAAGTATTCTTGTTTCACTTCCATCGGAACTATTTGTACCCTGGAATGAACATTGAAATAAGAGTAGGAAATATAAAATAAATTAAATTGGGAAATTACAATATATGGTCCTCTTCATTTTTTGGGCACTTATAACTTCACGAATTAAATAGTTACTACAGTAATTTTCAACTGCAAATTTGACCCTTTTTTTTCGAAATTGTCGCATTGTCGTTCAAAATGTGCTGGCTAAATGGGCAATCGCCAAAATGTAAACAATGATGATTTTCCATTGAATGCTCCCTCTCTTCGAGGAAATTTAACTAGAATGTCTGAATTCTGGTATAGTCTTAATTCAGGGACTGAATTTTAGAAATTTTTAATTCGGTGCCTGAATTTTGAGGTTTTCTCAATTAGAGACCTGAATTTTGAATTTTATTCTCAATTCATGACTTAGGTCTTGAAAATTAAGAAATATTATTCGATGTATGCAAAGTTCAAAACGATCTATCTAATTTTTTCAGTACATCGAATAATGTTTTCTATTTTTCAAAACATAAGTCTTGAATAGATAATTAAATTCAAAATCTAGGCTCCTAACTGAGAAAAACTTCGAATTCATGTCCCGAACTGAGAACTTACAAAATTCAGGACCCGGATTAAGACATTTTCTAAAATTGAGGTCTTCAATTGAACTAGCAACTTACTAGTTAAGCATTAGAAATTTAATTTACACCTAAAAATGATAAATAAATATAAAGGTTACCTATAAAAAATTTTGGGCGTACGGCAATCCAAGCTCCAAATTTGTATTAACATCTCCAGAATCAGCTGACTCGTTGAGGTCAATAAACCGCATCATCTGAAGGTCCAAAACAACGACCCAAATTATTTACTTTCCGTCCCAAAATAATTATCATTTTAGCATGTGAATTATGTCCCAAAACAATTATCGTTTTAGGAATTCAAGATATATTTTTTACTAATCTTCCTAAATTGCTCATGTTCTAAATGAGTCTGGAAAATGAAAAAAAATTATTAATAAGCTAGATTAAATACAACCTTTTAAAAAGATAACATAATAATTAAACTTAAATAAGCGGATACGAGTCATTTTATGAGGCACCTTAGTCTGTGTGCAATTTTATGCGAGTCATTTTTCAAAAAATCGATAGGTGCTAGTCGAGCGGTAAATAAGTGGAGCATTGGCGGTGCTAAGCGGGGAATAGGCATGGTTAGGTGAGATAGAATTGGAAAAGCAAACATAGGCAGCCAATGAGAGCCTGGGGCATAGCTGGGGACTAATAGGAGCTACTTAGAAATTTTTGCAATATATATATATATATATATATATATATATATATATATACACGTACAATCAGTATCTTGAGAAGTGAAGAGCTGACAAGCTTTAAGGTGTACCGGCATTACAGTAGAAATTAGCTTTGGAAGATTGGTGTTAACAGGAGAAGGGTGAGAGAGGCGATTTTTGGGCGATTTTTGGGCGATTTTCTCCGAAACTATCGTCTAGGCTGAGATACCATTGTCTTGGCCGAGATTAAGTCATTTTCTCATCGGATTTTCTTTTGCGGTGTTCGTCTCGGCCTAGAAATCTGGAATCTCGGCCGAGATCTGTGAGTGGAGAGGCGGGCCATGGGTTGATTGTCCTCTCCGATCCACTCAAATCCCCTTTTTCTTTATGCTTTTTACTCGTTTTCAATTATGAATCCTGACATTTTCAATAGTTTAGAGGTGATCTTCACAGCTTTATGCAAATCAAGTCCTGATTTTGAAGATTTGCGCAAGAATTTGCAAAAGAACTCGTCTAGGGTTTCTTCTAAAAATGACGATGCAACTCCTTTCATCAACAATCAATCTTCCATTTCAGACAAAGCAAACATGGATCCATCTTCTCTGGCAAATTATATTCAGGGGCTACTTCCATATCTCCCACAAAATGCGAACCTTCATCACAACACACCCGTTTGACGGTTCCGGTGAGTTCTAACAATCAGGAGGTTGTAACATCTGGTAATCCCTCAAAGGAGCAGCCCCTACGAGATGATTTAAGGCGTTCATTCATCTCCGGCAACGTCCCATCTCCTCCGGTGACGTTGCCACAAACCAGTATTATCAATTCCTTATTGCAACATAATTCTGATGTTTCACCAATTGTTGTTCCTACTTCTGATTTCGTTCATTCTCTGACTCGTGATTCTGCCATATTGGAGAACAAGAGGCATTCTGTTCGTCAGGATGGGGTCCTTCATCCCACACCATTGGCTGACCCTACTGCTTTTATGTCGAAACATGCGACTCAAACGCCGGCTTCTTCTTCGATTGGGACTGAGAAGCGTTCATACGCTTCACTACTCCAAAAACAGGTTCATGCAAAACCTTCAGATACAAATGCTCTTAATTTCACTAAAGCTGCATCTTGCAAGAAAGGCGATTATCATTGTGTGTTGATGAATGAAAATTTGTTGAAAGCAAAAATTGATTCTCTTGCACACACTTTTATTGGCCGAGTTTCGTATGCTCCAGGAGACAAACCACGTTCAGCTTCGGATTTGATTGAACGTTTGTAGAAACTTTGGCCTCTTTGTGGTAGTTTGAAGTTGGTTCCGTTAGGAAAAAGATACTTTAATATTGGGTTTGATGATGAAAATGATAGAATCCGGGCTGTCTCCAGGCTGTCATGGAGTTTATCTCCGGGCATTCTTCGGTTGTCACCTTGGACAAAAGGATTCAATCCTTATAAAGTGAACTCGACTACTGCTTCTGTGTGGATGCGCATTTATGAATTGCCTATGGAATGTTGGGACCCGTCTGTGATTCTTGGCATTGCAAGGGCGGTTGGATCGCCTATTTCAATTGATAAGCGATCTCTCAATGATACGGTGGGGCATTTTGTCTGAGTTTTGGTGGAAAATAGCATTACAAGGTCTTTGGAAACGTAAATAATGGTTGAATCGAATGGATATTGTGTTTACCCGTCAGTGGATTTTGAAAATCTTCCGATGTATTGTCCGTCATGTAAAATGGTGGGACACTCGATCATGAAGTGGAGAAAAGTTCAAAATTCTGAAGTCAATCCGTCCCGGGCCCCTAGTCCCGAGAAAAGAGGAAGGACTCGTGCTACACGTCAAAAATCAAGAATTCGTCAAGAATATCGTCCTAAGTCAACTGCAACTGCTCTCTCACAACAGAAACAAGCAGACGCTTCAGTGCATCAACAGGAGAGCCATGCAAATTCTTCACAGCAGGATTTTCTTGATAAAGCATTTCCGCCGCAGTTGGTAATGACAGCTGCTCCTTTGCAACAGAAATCTCCTGAACACGAACAGGTTTTGGAACAAACTTTGTATGATCAAAACAGGTTTAGCGCATTGGATGACTTGGATGATGAGGGACAGCCTTTGCAGCATATTTCTGAAGCTGGTGTCAAAACACACCGATCGGTTCAGGAATCGATTGCAAGAAATGAGAATGAACGGGAAGAGGAGCAACAAACTATGCGAAACCCCATGCAAGAATCTGCCATGCATAACCCCGACAAGCAGACATCTCCAAAGCACGCCGAAGTTTTGGAAATGGTCCCTGTGGACTCTCAGGAGATCATGGCTTCAGCTACGCCTATTGTCACGCTGCATCCTCGCAGCTATCCTTATACCAGGGGACCGATTTCAGAAGGTCCTCTTCGACGGGCTAAGCATGGGACAGTTTCCCCTACTCCATCTGCCGCTCATCACGATTTGGAAAGACGCATACAAGAGTTGCATAGAGTAGTAAATTTGTCTTTCAAAGTTATCCCGGAGGAGAGACCTCAGGATACTTCTCCTAACAAGGCAATGCATACGGTTGGCAAGCAATCTTGGTATGAGATGTCGGAAACTCCGGAGGATGAAGACCGGATTAACTCTCCCACCACTGTTCCTCATGAAAATCCTATCCTGGAACATTAGAGGATTGGGTAATGATCTCTCTCGCAGTACTCTGAGAGATTTCTGTATTCATCACAAACTGGATTGGCTGGTTATTCTGGAGCCGAAAGTTCAGTTGAGCTCCATTCATCACTCTTTTTGGCATTCGCTTTCTTTGACCTTCGTTGCTTAGAATGACAGAGGAAATGAGTTATCTGATATTTGGTTGTTCAAATCTATGCATGTTACTTCGGCGGCTATTTTTTTATCTTCGGACCAGCTCCTGCTCGTTCGGGCAACTTTGCATAATAAAGACTATCTGATTGAGGGGATTCACGCCTGGTGTAGCTATGCTTTGAGAAGAAACCTCTGGCAGGATCTTCTTCAGATCCCTGACATTCCGACTTGTTTGATTGGCAATTTCAACATTGTTATGGGTTCTCATGAGCGTCTTCATGGGCGCACGGGGGATACGGCAGCATGTAGAGAGTTCCGGGATATGGTGTCAGATGGGGGCTACCTGGACGTTGACATTACGGGTTCAAAATTTACTTTTGCTACTCGGCGCTCTTCTCACGGTCTCATTGCCTCTTGGATTGACAGAATTTTGGTGAACTTCGGCTTCTCGGAGCTTTGGGAGAATTTTTCAGCTTGCACGTTACCTCGACATATGTCAGATCATCACCCTATTGTTATGACCTGTTCAACTTTCTTGCCGACTGGGCCAAGACCATTTTGTTTCCAAGCGATGTGGTGTATACATCAGGCAGGATTTTTAGGATTGTGTAGCTAACTCTTGGAGGCAAAGTATCAGAGCTACTAATCCTATGCAGACGGTCATGTGGAAACTCAAGAAGCTTCGTGGACATTTACGGGACTGGAATTCTAATGTTTTTGGTAATGTTCATCAGCGTGTCGATGCTCATAAGCGGGAGTTGGAAGAGATTCAGCGTCGTTTGTATGAGGAGGGAGACTCGGATGATCTTTTCCAACAAGAGATTTTGAAGCAGGCTGAGTTAAATAGTATTCTGATGCAGCAGCAGGTTTTTTATACTCGGAAGTCGAGGGCCAGTTGGTTGAAAAACGAGGATCGTAATTCGGCTTTCTTTCATAAATCAGTGGAAGCGGCCAAGGTCTCTCAATCGCTGAGGGGTTTGATTATCAATGGG
>JAUEKW010084737.1:0-12680 GCA_032274785.1 Ajuga reptans
CCTTTTTCAAGATCTCCCTGATACTTGCAACGATCATGCAATCATCTCTATCTTGAATGATGTGTATACTGTGTATTCTGTGTGTCTTGAGAGAGACCTCTCCTGCATAAAATGCTGATAAACCGCAGAGAAAACTGGAAGAAAGAAAAATCGCTGAAAAAACAAAGAAACTAACTTTAAACGGACTAGCCGTTGCTACAGTACAAACGGTTATCATAACCGCCTTTTGAATGAGCTGAGGGTGAGAAAACGCACTTTTGCTTTTATGACAAAAATGAGAAACGTGTTTTATACATTTGTGATTGAAATGAGACACTAATCTCACAATAAATTAATGTTTAAAGTTGACAACCTAAACATTTAGATTATATTTTATTTTGAAGTGTGGTGAGAAATGCGGAGAGTCATATCCAACATAGAAAAAATAAGGTAAAAGTGTACACATGATTTATATAAGCACTTTCCTAGCGAGTAATCAAGCGTGGCTAACCCAAAGTGGCTACCCGAGTCCGCACATGCATGTCACACTTGTATTAATTAGGCACTTTAGAGACACACTTTGCACGTAAGCCTTAATTCTTTTTTACAAGGTCAATCGGATTGAATTAGTGGCTCGATGATGGGGGTCAGGTTCGATACGTGGCAATGCAGACGCAAGGGACGTGCCGTCAATCCAGTATGGAATGGCTGACATATAAAGCATGGTCGCAGAATACCAATTTCGACCAACACGAAAACTTCGTTTTTATTACTCTTCCCAAACACATCGTGAAACAAAGGAACTGGAGCTACCAACACAACCTTTCTTCCTCTACCATAAGATCCAGTCCCACCTACTACCTATAAAACACGAATAACTCTATTTCTAATCGAACAATTCAGAAAACCATAAGGCACTAGTTCTACAATAGGAAGCCTATTATCAACAACCAGACAGATAAAGTTTCCCCATTCACTGGGCTTCCTCCCCATCTCCACCACCAGAGTTTCCCTCGGGAGTGGCCCTACCATCAGGTTTATCTTGCTTGCGTATATCATTTAGGCCCGAACTTGAAGTGGGAACAAGCCTGCTGCTCCCCCCTCCAAGATTGGCGTCGTTATGTGGAGGGTTCATGCTATTGTTGGGCCCAACAGGCCTCAAGCCCATTGGGCCTTGGCTGGCTTGTTGGTTATTTTGGTCTTGCAATGGTTGTGGACTATTAAACGGTGGCCTTTGCTGGAACATACCGGGATGCTGTTGAGCCATGGCTGCAGCCTGAGGATGCTGCATGTAAAACCCTCCTTGTTGCATTGCAGGATGCGGAGACATCTGCATTTTTAAACACATGATTATATGAATAAACGAAAAAAGTCAAGATTGCCATTAGTGAATGAACTTGCACGTGTAGCTGATACCTGGGTAGGCATCGCTGGTGTTTGTGGTTGGGCATCGGCAATAGCAGCTAAATACATTAAATTCTTCTGAAGTTGAGCCTGGTACCTTATCATCCAGAATCAAAAGGAATACAAACAAATCAACTATGAAACAAGTCTCGAGATAACAAAATGAACTTCTCTAATCAACAATTCATGTAAATCATATTTGGCAGCTGCACCCCCCAGAGGATTATCACACGGTCAAAATGAAAAAGAATGTGATGAAAACAATCTAATGAGATCGCTTACTAAAGAATACAGACAGAAACTGCTATATCAGGACATGTAAATAAATTAAGTCGTTATCACAATATATGGCAGGGGATAAATTATACTCAGCCCAACTCACCATTGATGATCCTGACGCATTTGCGAAACTAAATTCCAACCACCCGTCATATCATCCACAAGAATATAATAAGAGGAAATACTCAAATGCTAATATATGCTTTATCAATTACTGGCACTCAACCTAACTGTACAGTTTTTAAAAAAAAAATTAATTATATTTATCAAAAAAAGATAATGATAAATTGGATGAGCAAGTAAGTAAATATAAAACTACATAGAGGCCAAATAAGTTATCTATTTCATCCTACTTGTATTACCAGCCACGAACAGCCAAATTGCTCATAACAGAATGTACCAGCATATATATTCAAGCAATTTGGCCCATTTCTTCAAAATATATATATATATATAACAAGCAAGAACATAGGTGCAGAATGCAACACTAACATGCGCACACGCACATGTAATAAAGAGAGAGAAGCACTTACTGGGCACATTCAGCAAGTTTGCCAAGATTTTGGTTGTCCAAAATTGCCAATATCAACTTCTTGTTCTCGTCAAGGTACTGCATCAAAAGTTGATAAGAACGTTGCATATTAGAATATGACTTATAATATAAGATCGTGTGAAGTGCTGTAAACACTTATTACGATAGGTTGGTATGTTATATGATTGCATGGCATACAATATATGAGGTAATCAACAGTGCGCATAAGTATTAGGAAATAAATCAGAAATCCAGAAGAAAACAGACACCATTAAATTGCAGATTGCCCTTTAATGAGTATTTTGACCCTGCTCAAACCTTACCCAAATTCATTTCATGCAGGTTCGCACTAGCTAATACAGAATCGGAAAGCATGTGGATTATTATAACATTACGAGTTTGAAAAATGAAAATATCCTTTTGTAGATGAGCTGAAGCCTCTCACCACCCATCACCCGTCATTCACAACATTCTTTTTCAACTTAAACAGAGTAACTGAACAGTTCAGTTTCAAAAAGATCTAATAATCAAGCTCACTAATTGATATAGCCGTGGCATTTTTAGTTGCAAGTAGACGTCATAAAATTTGAAAAATTACTCCAAATGGTGGAACTGCATTCCACTGCACAGGTGACAATTTTTTTAAACAATAAATGCTTTTATAAAATTATACCCCCCCCCCCCCCCCCCGAATAAAATAAACACGGTTTCAAAATTTTCTTAACTGCCAAAACAGGCCAATATGCCTGTACTAGTATAAGTATATTGTTATCATTCATCTCAGTATGTGATTTAAATATCAATTCACATTTTACGAGTATGAATGTGGTCTAATGACCAGTAAGGTAATTTCGAGAGACCATCATCAATTTATAGCTAACAAATTTGTAGATATAAAAACAAACTTAGCAGATGCCAAAATCTATCTATGTTGATGACAAAAAGGGGTATAAATATATAAATAAATTAAAAAACTAAAATGGTACTATTAACTTAACTAATAGAACAGAAAAAAAAAAATCAATTTATTCAATATCTAATCAATGATTGATAGATGAAAAGTCCTTAAGCTCACAATTGACCTTGATAAAGAAAAAATATAATGAGAAAAGAAAGAAGAAAGACAAATTCTTTGATTATCATTCGACCTAACTAGAGCTTCTAGTCAAATCAAGAAAAGCTCAAACCAACTCATTCGACTCAAATTGTTTGCACTCCAAAAGGTAGCTCAATATGCATTCCTTCGTTGCATAAACCGCCAAATCCATTTAAAATCACATTATTGAATTTAGTATAAAATTGTCTTTAAATCAATTTAGCAAAACCACGTACGACACTTTGGTCTACAGAAGGCGACAAGAAACCCGAAAAACTGCACCCTGATCATCTGTACGTTCAACTATCAGCTTAGTGACATTCGGGATAGCATGGCCAAATAGAAGAGATAAACAATGGTCCTTAAACAGTCATAAAGTCCCGTCTCGCAGTAAGGTTAGCAGCTTCATTAGTTGAAACTGCTCTTCACACAGGCATATGAGAACAGCAAGAGAACGGTTATAATGTAACAACAATTCACAATTAGGAAGAAAAGATGATATTGATCATCAGTAATCTTATTAAAAAGGAAAAGGAAAAGAAAAAGCAAACAGAGCTTGAAGTCAGCCTAGAATTTTTTAATTACTACTCTTATAGTTAAAGCTTACATCCACAAATGACAACTTTGCAAAATATTCTCTTTATGAAGAGATTAAGCTATTAAGAGGATACAAAACTTTTTGGAATATTGCCAGTAATAGTCTAACACAGCTTGGAAACCAAAACTCTATCATACCAAAAAGTATTGGCTAATTGTGCTTGACAAACCAAAAATACGATATCAACCTATTTTACTGAAAAAGCACAAAAATATACACAGAAAAAGGCATACTTATGGCCATTTAATGCATACCATGGCATTAAAAGAAAAACAAACAAAATTATTCCAGCTAGTGAAGAGTTAAGAGTGTGCATTTTTCATCTTGAATTGGTAGAAAATAATAAAAATCCCATGACAATTTAGTGATTGAATTTGATGATGTACGTGACTAAACCTAACGTGGTAATAGTTTGACAGGTCAAATTGGCATCATCAAGTCATTCACTAGTTGCTAAAGTTGTAAATATCATTGCGAAATTGTTGTTGATAGTTTTGGTTTAATTCCAGATAATGATATGGTACTTCTATTTTAAATTCCGTCAAACCATTAAGTACCCTACCAAAGACTAGTGCGACATATTTCATACAAGATGATGCTATAATGATATACAAGGTTATCACCAGAGCTGGATTCGCAGAATTTTTTCACATCTTTTTACAGTAGCCAAACTGAGCCACAGGTTTATTTGGTCTTAAGTTTCTGAGATGTTCACAAATAAATAGGCTAGTCCATTAGTTAGGCTTTTGACGTTCCTGTTCTCTCTTTAACATAATCACAAAATCCCAATCCTCATCTCCAAAATGAAAACCAACAGCTCTGTGTCCATAATAACTACAGTTCAAGTTTTAGGAAGATATTATATAGTATCAATTATAAAAACAAGCGAAAACGCCTTTCAGGCATTTGAAGCCTGAATAATTGAAGCACACCTATTCAGATTCCTGGCTATAGTGCGGCAGATTTCCATTACTAGTTTCTTGCGCTAATTAGAAAACCAAAAATTCTCCAAGAAGAATATTTAATCATCAAACTTAAAAAGAATATTTTGACAAAGTGAGATAAACTAGGTTGAATTTTTCATAAGGTAGCAACATGCATACCCCCAGATAATAACTCTACTCAGAAAATGCCCACCACAACATGACAACAAACAGCTGAACTCTCACAGAACAAAACAGTAACAATAATTATAAATAAATCAAGAACTTTTCAAGACCTAAATACAACCTCATCATCAAGTTCATAAAAGTGACAGTTTGAATATTTTTGACATATCCCAAAAAATGCAGAAAAGGAACACCTTTTGAATCTGCTCCGTGGTGATGTTAGTAGGTGGAAACGACGGCATAACTGGAAACATTGGACCTGGTTGCTGCTGCTGCTGCATCTTCACAATTATTTTTCCTGTTTAATTAAATTCTCAAGCCAAACAATCAGTAATGATGTTTCCCCAAAAAGGAAAGAAGAAAACCCTAAGCGCACATGATCAAACAGCAAAAAATTCAATCCTCACACCAGATTTTGAAGTAAAAATAAAAGGGAAACAGAGTGGAGAAATATACCTCCTATAAGAAGCGGTTTGGCGAGTGCTGCTGCAATAGGGAATGAATTTTTTAACAGATTAAGCAGAATTTGTCGATGTTGCAGATAATTAAATATTCCCTAAAACCTGAAAAGGGTTAGAATTAAATTGGGGTAGAAAGAGTTGGAGGTATTCAGGTAAAGCGTAAGTTGAGGAATGATTTTGATTATGATCTGTACCTTCCGTAATTAATTAATTAAAAAATGGAATTGGACAAGAGTTGAGTAAAGGACACAAGTGCAGTAGTTCGAAATGCGGATCTTTATTCTGTCGGATGTAAGTCACGTGTCTGGATACCAAACCACTTGGCCCATTTCTTCTGTTTCCTACAACAAGGCCCATTTATCGTTTTCTTACCACAAGACAACTTTTTTTCGAACAAATTTAGGGTTTTGTTTGGGCCAATTTCACTACTGTCGCGTTCTTTGCAGAAACGTTGTTTTACAAATCCCAAACTTTTTCATTATTATCAGTTTTTTACCTCATTTTTAAAAAAAAACAATGTAGATAAAAGCACTCCTCAAACAAGCAATTCCAGTTGCAATCACAAGATTAGAAACAACACACACTTCATCTCTCAAGTTGATTTGTATTGATTGTTTGAATTGCAATCAATTGTGTGTGAATGTGATACCGAAATGAAAAGAGACTCAAGCAATTACGTGGTTCGATCTAAGAGATCTACATCCACGGGGAGGTCAAGAACAATCCACTAATCAAGAACAAGATTACAGCAGAAAACAGCAACACATAAAATAACCAATACAAGCCTTTTCACATTGTAACCTTAGGTGTATTCTGACTGATTTCTCTCTAATGTGTTAAGTATCTAACCTATCTAGAATATCTACTTATATACTACATACAAGAGAATATTATCCACTAGAAAACCGGCACAAGAAGATTTTGGAATACAACAGAAATGAGCCAAGAAAACTGAACAAAACCTGCTGAAACATGACCTTTAACAACACTTTTGAAAAACCGTTGTGAAAGCCAAACTTAACCGTTGTGAAATGCGGCGGTTAAGTTAGTTATTTTCCTTTTTCCATTTCTTGACTTAAAACTTGATTTTCTTCAAATCTGATCCAAAACTCAAGTGTATGACAATTCTGCCTCACAAATCTCCACCTTGGCATCACCTTGAGCCAACTACTGAGCTTGCTTTGACAACTATTCTTTCCCTCCCACTTACAGCCCCATTACAGGGCAAAACACCCCACTTCTTAATCCAAAGAAGTGAATCCAACCAACTTCAGACAATGAGCAAACTTGGAGGTAGATACTGCCTTTGTAAGAGAATCTGCTGCATTCTCATCAGTGTGAACTTTCAACACTTCTACAGATTTCTTGTTGACTTCATCCCTCACAAAGTGTGATCTAACATCAATGTGTTTGCTTCTCTCATGGAATACCTGATGTTTAGATAAACAGATAGCACTTTGACTATCACACAAGATAGATACTGATTTCTGCTTAATACCAAACTCTGCCAGTAAGCCCTGAAGCCATATGCTCTCCTTTACTGCGTCTGTAAGGGCCATGTACTCAGCTTCTGTTGTTGACAAAGCTACTACAGACTGCAAGGTAGATTTCCAACTGACAGCTGTTCCAAATAAGGTAAAAATGTAGCCAGTCTGTGATCTTCTGTTGTCTATGTTGGAAGCAAAGTCTGAGTCCACATATCCAACCAAATAATCATTATCTTGATACTTATCTGACCTTGTGAACTTCAAGCCCATGTTTGCAGCTCCTTTCATGTATCTGAATAACCTTTTCAGGGCTTCCCAATGAGCCTTTCCTGGATTGGACATATATCTACTGATAACACTGATGGAGTGTGCAAGATCAGGTCTTGTACACACCATAGTGTACATTATACTTCCAACAGCACTTGCATATGGAATCTGATGCATGAGATTCACTTCTTCTTCTGTGGATGGCCTCTGATCATCACTGAGCTTACACCCTACAACTAATGGTACAGACAGAACCTTTGAGTCACACATGTTAAACCTCTTAAGCATCTTCCGGGTATAATCTCTCTGTGTGAGCCACATAACTCCTTTACTTATGTTTCTGATGATATCCATACCAAGTATTCTATTTGCTTCTCCTAAATCTTTCATCTCAAATTCTACCTTCAAACAGTCCTTGAGCATCTGAATTTCAGTAGAACTCCTACTTGCTATTAGCATATCATCAACATATAGTAATAGAAAAGCTACTGGTGCATCTCCAACCAATTTAAGATACACACAACTGTCATACATAGATCTACTATATCTAATTCTCAACATGTGTTCATCAAACCTCTTATACCACTGTCTTGGGCTTTGCCTCAAACCATACAGATATTTTTCATACAGATATTTTTGAAGTTTACAGACTTTTCCTTCATTCTCAGGAAGTATGAAGCCTTCTGGCTGAGTCATGTAGATGATATCATCTAAATCACCATGCAAGAAGGCTGTCTTGACATCCATTTATTCAAGTATGAGATCATACTGAGCTACAATTGCCAACAGAACCCTTATTGAACAATGTTTCACCGCAGGAGAAAAACCTTCATTAAAGTCAATCCCTTCCCTTTGAGTAAAACCTCTTGCAACTAACCTGGCTTTATACCTTACCTGTTGTTGGGTTGAAAACTCCACATTTTTCTTGTAAATCCACTTACAAGTCACAAATTTTTGCCCCTTAGGTTTATCAACAAGTATCCAGGTTCTGTTCTTCACCAGGGAATCTATCTCCTGTTGCATTGCTATTATTCAATGATCCTTCTCATCTCCACTGATAGCCTCTAAGTAGCTACAAGGTTCATCATAGCTGATCTCCTCAGCTACATTGAGAGCATATGAGACAAGATCTGCTTTCCCAAACCTCTTTGGAGGCTTGATGTGTCTTATCTGTCTGTCTCTTGCAAGTTTGTAATGGCTCAAACCAGTAGAAGATTGATCATCAGCTTCTGTGTTAGGTTCTTCTCCTTCTGAGCTGTCATTCTTATCACTGCTGGTATTAGGTGGTCTTGCAAACTCCACCTCAACCTTTGATTCTTTAGTAGCTGAACTAGATGGCTTATAAGGCATGATATCTTCTTTGAAAACTACATCTCTGCTGATTAACAGTTTTCTAGAACTTGGCAAACACACCATAGCTTATAACCTTTAGTGCCTTCTGGATAACCAAGAAATACATATTTGACTGCTCTTGAGTCTAGTTTGTCTTGCTTTATATGAGTATAAGCAAGACATCCAAACACCCTTAAGTGATCATAGCTTGAAGCTTTCCCATTCCATAATTCTTCTGGAGTTTTGAAGTCTTTGGCTGAAGTAGGGCTCCTGTTGATTAGATATGCAGTTGTAGCAGCTGCCTCACCCCAGAATTTCTTAGGTAAACCAGAACTTAAGAGCATACATCTCACTCTTTCCAGGATAGTTCTATTTATCCTCTTTATCACACCATTTTGCTGAGGATTTCCTGGAACTGTTTGATGTCTCTTAATTCCTTTATCGTTGCAAAACCTTTTGAACTCTTCTGAAACAAACTCTAATCCATTATCAGTCCTTAAGCACTTAACTTTAGTTGACTTTGCTGTCTCAACCTCATTACACCAGTCTTTGAAGAAAGTCAATGCATCACTCTTGTGTTTTAGAATGAATATCCAGAGTTTTCTTGAGTAATCATCAACCAAGCTCAAGAAATATTTCCCCCCACCTAGTGTTTCTGTCCTGGCTGGTCCCCAGAGGTCTGCATGAACATAATCAAGTATGCCAGTGGAGCTTGATTTGCTTTTCTGATAAGGTAGTTTAGTGCTTTTGCCCAGAATGCACTCTTCACAGGATTCTACCCTGAACTTGCCAGAATTTCTGAGTATTCCTTGTTTCTGGAGTTCAGTTAATCATTTCTCACTAATATGAGCTAACCTCATATGCCATAGATTGGAATTATCTCCAGAAACAATCTCAGATTCCCCAATAATCACTTCTGCGGGCAAATAATATAAGTTGTGTTTTCTAAATCCTTTCATGACAATACTTGACCCTTTTATAATGAGTAATGAACCATTTTCTGACTTGAAGCTATAACCATTTGATTCAAGTAAGCCAAGAGAAATCAGATTCCTTTTCAGTTTGGGAATATACCTTACATCAGACAAAATCTTGCTGTTTCCATCACTGAGTTTCAAGTGTATATTCCCAATACCTTGAACTGCACAATTCTGGTTGTTACCTAAAAGAATAGACCCCATTTCCACACTTTGGAATGTACTGAACCAATCCTTGTGTGGACACATGTGAAATGTGCATCCTGAATCAAGTATCCAACTGTCTTGGATTGGTGCATCTGTTATATTTAGATCCTCTGGATCATTAAATCCTCCTGAAGCTTCTGCTTGATTTGCTTCTTGAGTCTTCTGAGCCTGCTTTCTTTTCCAGATTATACAATTCTTCTTGAAATGACCTGGCTTCTTGCAACAGAAGCACTTTCTTGAATCTTTCTCTTCTGGCTCCTTGGTCTTTGGTTGAGGTTGCTTCTTTTGGAATCCTTGAGACTTCTTGAACTTGCTTCCCTTTGAGAATATCTGTTTGATGGTCAATCCTTCTGCAACAGAGTTCATTCTCTCTTTATTTTGCTTCTGGAGTTCTTTGGCCTTTAATGCACTCTGAACTTCTTCCAGACTTATCTTCTTTTCCCTGCCATATAACATGGCATCTTTAAGATGATCAAATGACCTAGGAAGTGCATTCAATAGGATGATTGCTTTGTCTTCATCATCCATTTTTACCCCAATATTCTCCAAATCATCTAATGCCTTATTAAACTCATCCAACTGATCGATCACTCATGGATCTTTCATCCATAATTCTGTAGGAATACAGTCTTTGTTTCATATACAATCTGTTGGTGAGAGATTTTTCCATGTAGAGAGCTTCTAACTTAGCCCAAAGTTCTGCAGCAGATGTTTCATGGGCCACCTCTCTCAACATTCTATCTCCCAAACTCAGGATAATAGCACTATGTGCTTTCTCCTGTAATTCATCCCACTTCTTCTTTTCTTGATCCTTCAGCTCTTTTGTCTTGACTTTCAATGCTTCTGAAAGCACTTGATGTACTAGTAATGCCTTCATTTTTATCCTCCACAGGCCAAAGTCATTCTTGCCAGAGAATTTCTTAGCCTCAAACTTGGCAGAAGTCATCTTACTTACAGATACTGCAAAAGACTTGATTTCTCTAGTTTTGTTGTTTTCTCAAACACCTGGAGTGCCAAACTTTCAACCTTCTTCAGAAATAGAGTATGTTTCCCACAGACGGCGCCACTTGTAGATAAAAGCACTCCTCAAACAAACAATTCCAGCTGCAATCACAAGATTAGAAACAACACACACTTTATCTCTCAAGTTGATTTGTATTGATTGTTTGAATTGCAATCAATTGTGTGTGAATGTGATACTGAAATGAAAAGAGACTCAAGCAATTACGTGGTTCGATCTAAGAGATCTACATCCACAAGGAGGTCAAGAACAATCTACTAATCAAGAACAAGATTACAGCAGAAAACAACAACATATAAAATAACCAATCTAAGCCTTTTCACCTTGTAACCTTAGGTGTATTCTGACTGATTTCTCTCTAATGTGTTAAGTATCTAACCTATCTAGAATATCTACTTATATACTACATACAAGAGAATATTATCCACTAGAAAACCGGCACAAGAAGATTTTGGAATACAACAGAAATGAGCCAAGAAAACTGAACAAAACCTGCTGAAACATGACCTTTAACAACACTTTTGAAAAACCGTTGTGAAAGCCAAACTTAACCGTTGTGAAATGCGGCGGTTAAGTTAGTTATTTTCCTTTTTCCATTTCTTGACTTAAAACTTGATTTTCTTCAAATCTGATCCAAAACTCAAGTGTATGACAATTCTGCCTCACAAACAATCCCTAACCAAACAGTGACATGTAGGTTAGATTATATTAGATATTAATTTATATCTGTTATTTATATTTTAGAATTTTAATTCCTAAGGTAAATAGTTAAATAATTGATAATTTAATATATATTTGGATCAATAAGGTATTGTTAAATGTCCCGATCTTTGGATCTTCACAATTAAGATCACAAACGAGAGTAAATTAAAAATATTTTTGTTAATCAAATCAAATCAAATCATTTTTTTTATTGAAGGAAATTGATGTCTCCAAATTATGAATACTAATTGAATCACATAATGCTATACCATAACCATGGAAATAGATCTCATCATAAACTTATAAAAATATCATCTTCTTCATTTCATATAAATTCCTCTCAAGCAAAAAATCATGTTCAACAATTCAAGACATTCTTTAAAAATCTCTCTTCAACAATTCAAGGCATTCTTCGAGAAGTTACACTAGATTAAATTTCATTCATCAAAATTTAGTGGATCCACCACTTATATACTATTAAAATAAATAATTAAATTTTAACTCCAATATTCAAAAAATTGGCACATCAATATCAATTCATCTGTGCAATAAAAAATCACCATTATTCAATGGGATCTACTGCTTACAACATTCTCCTTTATACCACAAAAAATAATATAACTTCATTTTTCACGCTGAAAAAAGTGAAAATTGAGAGTTGAGGTTGGATATAAAACCTAGCATGGCCAATTTTCCAAA
Source organism: Ajuga reptans (assembly GCA_032274785.1). Taxonomy (NCBI): domain Eukaryota; kingdom Viridiplantae; phylum Streptophyta; class Magnoliopsida; order Lamiales; family Lamiaceae; genus Ajuga; species Ajuga reptans. Next base: position 12,151 of record JAUEKW010084737.1, read on the forward strand.
TAAAAATACTACATTCATCCTTAGCAAATCGGAGCTTCTAATTTGCTTTGCTGCATAAATCACCAATTACCTCCGACTAGCCTGGGTTAGGCGCTAGATTCACATTCACCAACTATATTATTTCCCAATTGATACATATCCCCTCCTAACCACATCTATGCACCACTTTTCCCACCTAGGCCCCGACTAGTTGTTAGGCCCTAAATTGCCGCTCATTTAGTGCCTAGCAACTTTCGCTACATTGCCAATTAGTACAACATAGACTATATATTTTTGCATCAATGCATGACACATAATTATTGACTATGTATTGTTGATGGCATATTATACATGCAAGTGGTATATATTGGTGTAACTGTAGCAGGAGATGTTGCAATATGTGTTGGATCGATCAATTAGAGGAAAATAATTGTTGATCTATTACTTCAATAATGCCGATTAAATTAAGAGTACAATTATATTCTTTTAGTGGAATAGAATATAATTAATAAATTAATATGAGAAGTCAAGAGTTGACCGGGTCATAATTA
>JAUEKW010084848.1:0-12674 GCA_032274785.1 Ajuga reptans
TATTTTTTATTATTAAAATAAATCAAAATTCAGATTCTGGTTGGCCAGATTCTGGATGAATAGCAGCTCCTTTATTATTATGTGTAGTATAGATGTGTAGTATAGAATATAGAATAATCTGGGTAAACAAAACAACGCAGTTGATGTGTTTGACCTAAGCATCTCAAGAAATCAATTCCCCCCTTCGCTGTGTGCCAGTGCGACATATTAGGGGAGGTACGTGACTCCATCTCAGCCGTTAATCAGTCCACGATTCGCATCCAATCATCACCCGTAGAAATCCACGGTGGCCACCACATCGACTCTCTCTCTCTCTCTCTGCAAATCCTCGGGACAACGACACAGCAATGTCGACGATCTCACAAACAAAGCCCTAATTTCCTCTCTCAATTTGCCCCAATTTGGTTTCCCCAATCATTCATAGCTAAATTTCAGAAACTTCTTCAATTTGAGCCTTACTCTTTTACCTTTGCCCTTTTCCTTTGGCATATGCTAATTTTGTTTTCCTAATTGCCGAGTTGTTTGGATTCTATATTGTAGTTAGTAAGGGGAGGGGTTCCAGCCGTTGTCTAGCTGAGTTGACTCACTGGTATATTTTCCGACGACTTGGGACACGTTTTGATTTTATACCTTTTTAATGTCTTGGTGTATGAATCTTTATGTGTCAAGCTCCACAATCATGTTGATTTAGGTGAATTGCTGTTGAGAAATTTTTTTTGGCTGTTCTTTATTTTTTTTAGATGATTCGTTAGTGTATGGTTTAATTGTGTTTTACCTGGATAATTTGCAGCTTAAAGTTTCTTAATTGAGTTGGAATGTAGTGGTTAAAGATTTAAATTTGAATATGACATAGTTTAAGATTGATTGCGGCTGATGAGTATTATTTATCGTCAGCAAACTTGAGGTGTGTCTAGTTATGTAAACGGACTACATGTTCTTCATTGCACGTTAGAGTTATCTGTGAAAGTCATCAACTTTTTATGCATATAATTCTATGTTAGTCTAGATATAAATTTACGTTTAGTTTTTGAAGATGGAGACTAACTGACAGATGACCTTTTCTTTCTTTGGGTGCCAGAATGGTTTGGAGTGGGTACTGGTGAAGATTTGAGTAGATTTATTTTAAATCATGAGTGGTAGTGAAGTGGATAAAACTCCCGAGGGGAAAGAAGCAAAGGAGCCAAAAACTTCTACCCCACAGGTAATATTTCCGGTGGACCCTTGGATCCATTTATATATATTTCTACTGGTTATCTTATATTTCAAAATGTATCGTATTTTTTGAATTTTCAGGAGCAGACTTCTGCTGCTTCTGGCGCAGTTCCTGCCGATTGGTCTGGGTTTCAGGTTACCATGTTCCTGAGATTTCTTCCACTTAGCCTTTCACTCATTGGCATTGCTTGTTACAGGTTTTTTCATTGTTTGTCAGGCGTATTCACCTATGCCGCCACATGGTTTCTTGGCATCAAGTCCGCAGGCACACCCTTATATGTGGGGAGTTCAGGTATGAAACTTTGAACTTTGAATAGTCTAGCGATCAGACTTTGATATTGACAGAATATCAGCATGAGATATCCCTATGTCTCCAAACACAGCTTTATTTTGCCTTGCTTTAGCTGCTTTTGGCTACTAGACACATTGTAAACACGGTTCATTGTTATTAGTATCTTTACTTTTGCTTTTGCAGCAATTTATTCAACCATATGCCACTCCACATCATCCATATGTAGCCATGTATCCCCATGGGGGTATATACGCTCATCCAAATATGGCACCGGTACTTTCTCTATTTGATTTTTTTTTTCTTTAGTTGCATTGTAGAGATCTTGCTTTTTTTTCTTCTTTTTCTGTGTATGCTCCTAACTTTCTTGATTGTCTTTAAAACTATTTAGGGATCTTATCCTTTTAGTCCTTTTGCTATGCCTTCTCCCAATGGTATTCCTGAAGCCTCTGTGAGTTATTGTAGCACTTATATTTCCTTCATTTTTGCTATTTCAATTGTGGCATTCAGAAAGTTATTCACATGAATTAATGAGAAATGTATTTCAAATGTATATAAAGGGTAATGTTCCGGGGAACGTGGAGGTGGATGGGAAGCCATCTGAGGGGAAGGCAAAACTGCCCATCAAAAGATCCAAAGGAAGTTTGGGCAGCTTAAATATGATTACTGGGAAGAGTAATGAACCTGGCCAAACATCAGGTCCTGCTGCAAATGGCGTGCACCCTAAAAGGTATGGTGAATGTAAGAAACAAATAAAGTGAATTATTGAAGGGATGGGAAATCACAAATACATACCATGTAGGCTTCAATTAAAGATGCAGTATTAAGGAATGTGTGCTAGGCTTCTATTAAAATGCGATGCAATATTAAGAAATGTGTGTTCTGATCTCATTCAGAGAAGACCTTGGAAACTTGATTGATATGTACTATCGGCCTCTATTACTAGCTATTTTTTACACTTCAGTACTCACAAACAGTTATATATATGATCATATACTAGAAATTTTCATTCTCTTCTATTCATTTCTTTGCTCTTTTAAGGGCCATGGGATTCTCCGATTGGCATTCATTCTCTTCTCCTCCCCGTTCATATCTTCACTTGCTTATACATAAACATTTGTACACACACCTTTTGTACATCTGTGGAAATATAAAATTATTTGATACTCTTATGACGTGATTTGTCTTCTTAATCTTTTATGCTGATAAAATTTGCAGCGGGGAGAGCGTGAGTGAAGGTTCAAGTGATGGAAGTGATGCAAATTCCCAAAATGTAAGTTTCATGGTAGCTGTAACTATCTTTTGAGCTATGAAATGGGACTTTCTTGTTTGCTTTAGGGAAGGGCAGAAAGAAAAAGAAGACTGACGAGGGACAATTCATGTTTATTTGAACTTTATCTAACTTGTTCTTAACGAGGTCTTGGTGAGAAGCTAAAGTGGTTTTGGATGGAGGATCCTAATAAGCTTCTCATGGTTATTGTATATGGCTTCTGATATGTTGTATCATAATCTGCTTTTTTCCCTCTCAACCTCCTCACGTCTTCGCCATTGCAAACAATAAAACATTTTCAAACTTACGAGATCACTCTTGGTTATCCTCTTTCTTCTCAACTTTGTTTGACACCTGCAACAGGAGTCGCAAGGGAAGTCTAGTGGCAGGCCAGATTCAGGTGTGGTTCTAAGGATGACTCCTTTTCTTGCTCTCAATATGGTTTGTGCTCTTCTCTGACTCTTTTGTGCTATGTTGTTACAGCGGAACCGTCTCAGAATGGTAGTGCTGCTCACAGTTCTCAAAATGGGGGGCTTAATGCAGCTCATACCATGTCAAATCAAACTATGGCTATGGTGCCTATTTCAGCAGTGGCCCCTGTTAGCGGTGTTCCAGGTCCCACTACCAACTTAAATATTGGAATGGATTATTGGGGTGGTGCCCCATCATCAGCTATGCCTGGGATGCGGGGGAAGGTGCCTGCTGCTCCTGTTGCAGGAGGAATGGTCACTGCTGGCTCACGAGACAGCATGCAGTCGCAGCTCTGGGTTCAGGTTTCCCTTCTTTGTTTTGTCTCCTCTATAATGTATTTCTTCTGGTTGAAATGGAATTAGGTGTATGCTTTTCATGCAGCTTTCGCCCATCATGGTTAAGATTTTTCTTTTTCTTTTTCTCTCTTTTTGGGTGTGTGGGGTGGGGTGGCTGAAAATTTCAGCTTTCACCATAAAAGATGATGCACATTTGTTAGAATCCTTGTTTCCCCTTTCTTCTACCTGTCAAATCTTGACATATACCCACCGCGCCACCGCCTATTTCTCTTGGGGATGGGTATATGGAATTATTGCTGATCATGTAAGAGATCTTTCAGAAGAGCTTGGAAAAAGTCACTATGCACCACACTGTAAACTAGATCTTAGGTGTAACATGCAACTGACAATACTACTTTCAAAACATAATTAATTAATTAATTAATTAATTTATTTTACTTGGATGGTGCTTTTCATTTTTGACTTTGGAAGGCAGTGATAATTATAGGAACTAGGAGGTTGTGGTACATGCAGATATGTGATGATAAATTCAGATTTATTTGATCTAGTTACTAGCGACATCTAATTAATTTTATATCTTCTGGTTGTCTGTAAGTGAGTTACTCAATTGTATGCCTGCCTTCTTCTGGCAAACTGTGAAACTACAGATTTGTGTTTAGGAGATGACATCTTTACAGTGACTCATCTGATTTTCAGTTGTTTGATGTCTTTGATTTAATATTGTTCACTTTCTCTAATGTTTGTGAATCTCTCATCTGGTAAAGTGAGGTGTTGCTGCGATATGGTGGGTTTTATTTGTTTTCTTACACGGCTTGACCACCTATAGTTTCTTGTGACTTCAGGATGAAAGAGAGCTCAAACGACAGAGAAGAAAGCAGTCAAACAGGGAATCTGCTCGCAGATCGAGATTGCGCAAGCAGGTTGCTTGCAATTCATTCCCCTTTCTTCTAGTATTATGTAGGGATTTCATTATATTTTATGAATTATTTCTTTTCACATGGAATAGGCTGAATGCGATGAACTGGCTCACCGTGCTGAAACTTTACAAGAGGAAAATGCATCTCTCAGGGCAGAACTGGCACACATAAGGAGCAAATATGAGCTAGTTGTTGCTCAGAATGCATCTTTAAAGGTATTTCTGATAATTGAATGAATAGTTCATCTGAAATCTGGGTTACCTAGACCAACCAACTGTTATGAGCAAGTCCTAAAAGCTAATACATTTTTTACTATTTTAGCACTTTAGAAGCTTGGCACGGTAGAAGGCTTTTTGCTATTGGTTTATCTTGGTGATCTGATGATGTATGGGGTTTATTTTCTTGAAACCATTGTTGTAAAAAAATGCTAGGTGCACTGGGGATAGTGCCTGGTCAGGATTAGGTGGGGTCTATTCATGAAAGCAGCCTAGGCAGGGATCTTCATTTGAAATGTCTTCTGCTTATGGGTGTAACTAGTCTGAGTCGACACACAGTCAGGCTCGAGCTCCATCGAAGAAGTCATGGCCTGAACCTACATTTTTTAGCTCGAGCTCAAGGTTGACGCAGTTGCATATAGATATAGTCATTGTCGTAGTTCAACCAAAAAAGCTCGATTGCACTTATTAGCCTCAACCTGGTTACTTGTTATAACCATATGTAAATTATCAAATACAGTAAAGGTAATATAGCATAATACCTTAAGCTCAATAATGCTCGTAAGCCTATCGAGTCTAGTTTTCAAAGGGCTCAACTTGAATACTAAGGGTGCAGGAATGTTATGTTGTGGTGCACTTCCTTCTGAAAAGGATATTTTCTGATGAGTAGAGTGAAATTTGGTTTTACAGGAGAGAGTTGGCGAACTTTCTGGTCAAGAAGATCCAAGGAGCAATCGGGACGATCAACACTCAAACAACGAGGATGCCCAATAGTTTCTGTCAAAGCTGATTGCCGATAAGTGGCCAACGGATATTTATTGGTGTTGTTGAAAAATGAGTTAAATAGCTCAAGCTAACTTGTTCATGATAGGGAACCTAATATTTGCATAGTGTGTAGTAGCTAATATTCATCAAAAGCTGACCCTTGTTAGTCTCAGGACTCGGTATCCGTTGTTCTCGCTTCGACCAGGCGTTTATGGCCGGGGAAGACGGATGGTAACGTAGAGTTGGTCAACATGCTTTACCCTCATTCTGTTAAAGGGGGGGTATTGCCTTATTCTTATTAATTTGTATGTTAGTAAGGTTAGAAAAGGTTAATTTGGAGAGTACAATAAACCTGTATGCAGCGTATCTTGGTTTGCCATTTTAATATGCCTTGCTTTTATGGCCGTTCTTGTATTCCTTTTGGTTGCAAAATGTTTCTGTTATTATTTCGATTTTTGCATTTGGAAAAATCAGAAATTACAAATATTTTGAGGTATCTTGGTGGTGGCAAAATGTTTCTTTTACGCTGGAAAAGTAATTTTTCTTTTCGAGAAATTAATAACGCATTACCTTTTCTGTAAAAGGTAGTAGATGATGAGATACTATGAGGTTATAAATGGTGTACTTTTCTATAAATTTAAGGGTTAATTACCAAATAAATTACGATCTTTGGTTTAATTTTTAATTGCAACATGACTTTTAAAATTTATCAATATTTATCACCAACACCAACTATTAATTTTTTTCAATTACAACATTGACCACATTTTTTGACATCTAATTGTATTGCCACCATCATTAGATGCATCTTGACAAGAGATTCATTTACCCTCAACCAATTTCACAATCCATCACTTTTACCACCGTTAATTGAGAGTGGAAGAATGACAACAATCACTCCGCCACTTTTACCACCGTTAATTGAGAGTGGAGGAATGACAACAATAACTTTAACTCCCAATTAACATCGGTAAAAGTGACGGATTGTGAAATATGTTGAGGATAAATGAAGATTTCGTCAAGATGCATCTATCGGTGATGACGGTGATACAATTAGATGTCGAAAAATGTGGTCGATGTAATTGAAAAAGAAATTATAGCTGGTGACAAACATTGATAAGTTTTAAAAGTCATGTTACAATTGAAAATTGGACCAAAGGTCGTGATTTGTTTGGTAATTAACCCTAAATTTAATAGTGAAAACTTATATAAAACCTAATAAGAATGGATTGCTGTAAAAAAAAATACATGAAATGTTATGTCTTATAAAAAAAATTAAATTTTACAAAAAAAAAAAGTATTACTATTGGGGTGAAAGTGATGAATATCTTTTTTTAGAAACATAATATTTTCTTAGATGAACATATTATATTTTTTTCAAAAGTAATCAAACTAATTAATAATTTAATATAATTTTTGAGTTATAAATGTCGAACTTATATAGATCTTGATATTGAAAACTCATATAAACTTCATAAGAATACACAATTTATATAAAAAGCACATTTATTAATAAGTTTCTAAAAAAAATATCACTATACCTATTGTAGATGCAAAAATTTAACGTTTTATTCTCAAGCAAAATTTCGAAATCAGGTTAGATCTGATCAACCCATTGTATGACCTAGACCCATGCATTGTGGTAGACGAGAGTTACGGAAAAGATAAAGGTCTAGGAATGACATAAAATATAAAAGTCGGATGGGCTTTATGAAATAAAAAGTATATATTTCAAGTGTACCTGCAACATTTTTTCACTTCATTTTCTACAACTATTTGCAGTCCTTGATGCTTACAACTATCAATATATACAAAACTCTGATAGATCCTCCATTTGGTAGTTTATACGAAATGAAATATTTACAAAAGTGCCATTAATAACAGCCAACAATATGCAAGCAGCTCAACCATCCAATTGTACAAACTCTAAAACTAGACAATGTTTAGATCATTATTGAATATAATGTCACCCTTGTTTGCGTCCCTCTTAACGTAGGATTTATTCCTTGCTACACCTAGATATCTACGCCACATGAGTGTGACACAATAAATACTTGGATCAACAGTTCGAGAATCAATTGCGATAAACTACTCAGTATATGCTTTCTAAACAGCCCTCCAATCAAGAATTTGAGAATCTTTTTAATGCGATAAATGGCAGTGATATCAGTTCGTGAACAACTGCAAAGTATGGTTGCAGAAATAGCATTTCGAAAAATTAAAATACAACGAGAAACAAACAGGGCAGCCACATGCCTCACACAATTCTCTCCAACTCCCTTGCGTAACTGAGTGTTTGGTTGATCAACTGCAACGAAGGGATCTCCTTGCAAGGAGTAGATTCTTTAGCTCTTTGGAAGAACACAAATCCGTCTTTGATTTCCCACTCAGGATGCTCCTGTAATTTCCAAATGCGACAACCATTCCAATTTTCAGTTACAACTTACATAAAGGATGACTGCACCAAAGAGAAAGGTGCCAAACTCATGGTGCTAGGTTTAATCCAAGTGAAGGTTGAATAGGAGAAAAGCATGCATTAAAAGAGAGTGAGTGGTGGGTTTGAGGAAATTCACAACATATGAAAGTTTACCTCCTTGACATATTCAGATAACTCCTTGTCAGAAGAAAACAGCAGCATTTTCTGTGCATCTTCGGTCGAAAGACAGTCGTAAGCCTTTTCGCTGCATCCAGCTATCTCATCCCTGCCAATGACAAAGCAGTCCCAAATTAATTAGGGTGAGAACTTGCTAAAACTTCACTATTTAGAACTGGAAGAAATGTTTTTCGGAGTTCTGGATAACAATAAGAGTTTGTGTTTGACGAACAATTGGGAGAATCAAACTTTACTGTAGACCTCAAATAATGTCTGAAAAGGTGGGAGCAGGTTGTATTATTATATTAGATTAAATAATTGATAGATGTAATGAAGAGGGTGGGAGAGAAATAAAACGAATTTTGGAACAAATAAAAACTTTCATAAACCCAAAAAAACCCAAAACAAGAAGGAAAAAAAAAAACAACACTCTTCTCCCACTTTGTGACCAAACAGGAGCTTAGAAATTGGAATCAGTGCACCAAGAAAGAAGCCAACTACAAAGGTTCAGATGCCTATGTTCCACCAACATATTTCGTTGTCCTAGACTTCGATGAAACCTCATGACCCTTGTTAAGTTGGTATGACGTGAGAAGGGAAGAGAATCACCAATTAATCAGAATTATCAATAAAGTTGAGATCATGCATAAACCTTTGGACTTATAAAGCACACGGATATTCAAACCATGAAAAGACATGCATAGCATCTGTACAAATTTGTTGATGCAGTTAGCAAAATAAAAATGTTACCTGACTGTCTTTGCTAATAAGTCCATGAAGTAAACATATGTTTCATGAGGCACCGTCTGCCTGGCAGTTAGCACACGGTTATAAGCTCCTTCCATGAAGGATTGCTCCAATTCAACAGCATGCTTGATGCAAGGATTCCTCAATGCAATAGGTGAAAGTAACTCCAACTCAGTATGGAATTCTGCAATTCTGTTTTGCACAAGGAGTCGCAGAAGGTTGAGACCCGAAATAAGATACTCCTGAGGGGATTGTGGGAGACAGTCACTGTTCAATCACATGAAAGAAGGGTCACTGAGCATTGCCTTTAAACCAACACATGCAATTATAAAGGACTGTCGAAAAATGTTCACAGGACCTACAAAAGATAGTATAAAGTGCCATGAAATTTAAGATCCACTACACTATAAGGACATATTGACATAATTTAACAAAGCCACCATTATATCCACGGTAAAGCTTCAAAACAGTGTGCCTCAGAAAAACAAAAGACATTCTAAAACAGGCTTCGATTTCATCAAGGACTGATAGAAAACTATGAACTCTTTGTCATTCTTCTCCAAAGTTATGCGACATTTTATATTGATAAATGGGAATTAGGTAGATTTTATGCCAAAAGCCAGCTCAAAAGGAAAGGGTGCTCAAAACCACATACATACACTCTACTTGACAAATATAAAGACAAATATCACACGAATATAAATTCTAGCACCTGGCCCATGTTAACTGTGGCAAGCAAATAGGCCATGTCAAAATCCACTATCACATAAAAACCTTGTGCTTTGATACCACGGTCCATGATAACTGGGTTTTGCAAGAACTTAACCACCCCCAAAGCTAATTCTAAGGGAGAAGATGCTCAAATTACATATGACCACTCCACCAGCCAGTATAGCAAAAGTTAAGTTCCGTGTGCTAGTTTGTTTTATAAAGGGTGCGAGCGAATTACCATACACTCAGGGAGTATGATACCACACAATGTGTCATGTCTCAAGAAAGACTAAACAGCTATAAGATATTAAGACTTCCAAGTTTTACGGTGACTTAATCTGCATGGAATGTCATATCATGCTTTGCCTGCCTACAGATTAACTATTCACTACTGTAGCTCAAGAAAAAAAAAAGCAGGCTGCATGAAGTTTTAAAAAAGCGGGTTAAAATAACTAAACAATCCTTGAAACAAGTAATGAACCAAAAATTAAGATCAATTGACAGCCAGTTTTTGGCTACTCTGAGCCATCATGTCAACATATTTCTACAGGCTTCAAACATGGAGGAGTACCGAGCATCTGTGTAATAAGGCTTCAGTTGGAAAAAGTCCCTCTCAAACGCATCCTGATCTTCACTCTTCACACTTAGAAAAACAGCATGCTCGAATATGTCTCCTGAAAATGGTCAAAATTAGAAAAAATATTCAGTTTGTACAAGAAAAAATAAGTAGAACTCCAAATATGATATAACAAAGAAATCGGAATTAGCAATACTCGCAATTGTCAATTCATTGACGGCGTTTGTTGTTTTTTCAAACCATGGAGGTAGACTCTTAAACCCCGTCAACAAAACCTGCCATATTGAGCAAATAATAAGTTGTTAGATCAGCAACATTTTCAGTAATACTCCAAAGCATCTACGCAGGTTTTACAGGTAACTAAAAGAAAAGTAGAAAACACAAAAAGGTTGGCATCACCCAAGTTGAACCTCGCTGAATCATGTCTTTCACACACCATTACTCCACTCAATTTGATAAAGCCCTACAGGGTAAAAAATCTCCACCAAAGCTATCTCCAAACGTTAAAACTCCAAAGCACCATATACTTCTAAAGAAAACATTGCCCTATTTCCATCTCTTCCACTCATGCATCATCAGATCAAACGGATAAATCACCTCCTCGTGATGTAAAATCAGGAAATCATAAATTTCTGAATAAGCAATCAGAGCATTTCTTGTTCCTTCAGATTGCTAGTGATTTCTCTTACTGGTATTTCACATACCACATAAACAACAGCAATTCCCCAATTTTTTTCTCCTAAAAACTTCAGAATATTTCCCCACGTCTCAAAAAGTGGGTTGGGAATATAAATGACATATGAGAACTATATACGCTGAAAGATAACATGATCTGGACCTTTCTTTATTAAGCTACCTCTAATGAAGTTGTTGGTCTCATACAGCCAGAAGCCCAACAGTAAATAATCGGAATTTCCAGTTTAAAAGGTTTTGAAATCTTACTTCAACCTAAACCGTGAACGTTCACTTATCCTCATCCATCATAATTATATAGCTTAATAGCGCAATCTTAGAAAACAATCAAGTCATACAATCAATAAACCTATTTCGAAGGTTAAGACTAAAAAAAAAAAAAATATTCCTCTGAATTATGCAATTAAACAAACTCATTGAAAGTAAACTCATACACATACATAGTTACATTAGGGCTTAGAAACACCGGAAACTAAAAAAACAATACATCAAATCAAAAAGGAAATCATGAGAAAGATTAACAAGAACACAACACTGATACCAACCGATTAAATATCACGAATCCACAATCTGCATAGGCATTACGAATTTTGAAATATTCAAGTGGTACCTTGAGCTCCGAGAGTAGTTTGGTACAAGTATCAAAATCATTCCTGACAAGCGCCGCTTTAAAACGCTCAAAGATCTGCGACAGCTCGGTGAATTTAGCATCCATCTCTCTAACTTTCTCTCTCTTACTTCTGGTTTCCCCTTTTCTTCTTTGGATTTCTGGAAGACTGAAGGATGCGGAAATGCTATACCCTTCTTCCTGAACAAGAAAGAAAGCTGTAGACTGTGGATCTAAATTGGGTTGGTGGGGCGTGTCTTGACCCGTTTTAATACCTCCAAGGAAAGCCCACTGGGCTATAATAAATTATTAGAGGTTCTTTTGTAGTATGGGCTGTTTGGGCTTTGGACTTGCACGGGCTTCGCGATAAAAATAATAAAATTGATTGATATACCCAATTATTTCCACAATAATTTTTTTCAGCGATTTGAATTAATAATAATTTTTTTTTTTTTGGGATGAATTAATAATAATTAAATTAAATGAAAGGTAAAAGAGGGAGTTTTATTTTCTAGTGTAAATTGCAACATAACCACCTGTTTGGCATAAATCACCAAAAAAAAAATTATTTCAAGCCAACTAAACTTTATGCCCGTTACACGCAAGTTGAAGGATATAGTGATATGTCATAAAATTAAGATATCATCATAATTAACTATAGATAAATATTTTAAGCCTTCTTAATTGTAATGATATGTATATATATGGCAAAAACTTATATGCTCCCGTTGTATGAATTTTTTTATATGCAACGGGTAGGATAATTCTACCGACCCAAAAGTAATTACTTTTCTGCCAAAAAGTATCACTTAATTGGTAAAAAATATTACTTATTTTAATAAATTTATGAATAAAAGTATAACTTTGGATTTATACTTTTATTAAAAGCAGTAATACTTTTAGCCAATTAAGTGATACTTTTTCGTTACCTTATTGAGCGGACGCCAAAAAGGCGCTAAATCATAAAATATATAAAATTTGAAGTCCATTCATGTATATCAAATTTTCAGCTATTAATACTTTTTTGCATAAAAGTAATATTTTTTTGAGAAAAATTAATACCTTTTTAAAAATCGAGTTTGAGTCAACCCATTGCACATAAGAAGATCCATACATCAGGGGCACATAAGTGTTACTATCTATATATATATATATATATATATATATATATAAAACTTATATGCCTCCGTTGCATGGATCTTTTTATATGCAACGGGTAGGATAATTCTATCCGGCCCAAAATGTATTACTTTTCTGCCAAAAAGTATCACTTAATTGGCAAAAATTATTACTTGTTTTAATAAATTTATA
>JAUEKW010084958.1:0-12673 GCA_032274785.1 Ajuga reptans
TTTTATTGTCTACTTATTTATCAGAAATCAGAAGAAGCGGCAATAGTGATTAAATTAACAGAAATGTTTATTAGCTCAAAATCCAAAAGTCAAAGTGCTTATTTGTCCAATTTTAAGAGAATAAGTGTTTGATTGGACACAAAAATAGTTGAGCTGCTTATCTGCATCTAGCACTAGCAGTATAGTTGGAGGGTCTATTTGCACCTTATCCCTAAAAAAATATGTTTGCTTTATGGGTTGGGGGTTGATTAATAATATTTAAATAAAATATGTGATTTGATGTATGTAAGAAGTTGTTGGTTGAGGAGAGAGAAAACGAGATTAATTGTGATGATTTGATGTGTGTAAGATAATATTAATTGAGGTGGGAGAGTGGGTGGGTCAACCTCCCCTTAACCAAATACGCATTGAGTAGAGTCAATTTAAAAGTGATTGGTTCAACTCAAAGCAAATACTTCCCCAAGATATTTTGCTACATGGAGTACGAAATTTCCATGAAATATTGTATCTAGGTTTTGGCAATTTGACAATTAAAGGATTTATAATTGGTATAGTCGATATCAATCAACACTACATTTGTCCATTTGCCAAATTTCCGTGACATATCTTATCTCGATTTTGCCAATTTGACAGTGAAAGGATTTATAATTGGTATGGTATTCGCACGTGCACGAATTTATGGCCTAGCAAAATGTTATCGTTCCTATGATAAAATCGGGGAAAATTGGACTAGAATGCCTGAATTTTGGTGAATATTTTAATTAGGGATCCAAATTTTGGAATTTTTTAATTCAAGGCTTGAATTTTATGATTCTTAATTAGGGGTCTAAATTTTGAATTTTATTCTCAATTTAGGGCTTATGTCTTGAAAATTAAGACACATTATCTAATGTACAGAAAACTCAATACGATATATCGAAAATTTCAATATACTCCGTACTGAAAATTTCAATCTATTCCGTACTGAATCTTCCGAATTTTGGATAATGTTTTATATTTTTCAAGACGTAAGCCCTGAATTAGAATAAAATTCAAAATATAGGCCCCTAAATAATTAAGAAAACTCAAAATTTAGTCCCTAAATTGAGAACCTTAAAATTTCAAGCCCCTCGTCGAACATTTTCTAAAATTCAGGCCTTGAACTAAAATTAAGTTTGAGTAAAAATATTACCAGAATATCTACACACAATATAAATATAAATCCACTGCACAAAACTTTATTCATGAATAAGTTCATACAATCTATTGTTGAGCTACCCCTCAAAAAAAAAAAAAATCTATTGTTGAGCTCATTCCAACCTCAAAATAGTAAAAATGACTTTTTGGGGAGATAAAAAAACTAGAAAGAACATGAAAAAACTAAGGAAGAAACTAACGAACAGAAATAGAGTAATGAGAGCATATATATATAGTAAATTAGTAATAGATTATGACATAAAGATAGAAACAAAAGTTTAAAGTAAAAGAGAGAGAGAGGACATATTAAAGTAAAATTGGGGGCCATATTACAAATTTTCATTTGTGTATATGTGTATGCACGTATAGGTATATTCCTACAATATTTCTAATGCAGTAAAATTGTAGATTTTCTACGAACACCATCCCAACCAGGAATTATACTCGGAAAAAAAGTATTGTGGGTTTCCTTTATCTTTATTTCTTTAAGAAAAAAAGAATTGCGCTTTTCTTTTTAAAAAAAAAAAAATTATATTTGTAATAGTAATCTAATATAGGTACCTCTTTTGTTATTAAACTTTTAGGTCTAAAAGGAAATACATGAAGTGTGACTTAATAAGACAAAAATATTGTTGACTTAATATTAGCTCTTATTACCTCTTCCATTCTTAGACTATGGTCATTGACTCATTGATGATATTTATCCCGATGTCATAGAATAAGATAAAAAAAAATAATAAAGAAAGAAAAGAAAAAAAGAAGAGAAAATGTGTGACATTGATTGGTCGCCCAACCCAAGGTCACAACCTTATCATTAATCAACATTCAAACTTTTTGTGACACTTGTCAATATCTTATTGGTGCAAATAGAGATTTTGAATATAATTTAAATGGTTGATATTGAAGATATTTTTTATTAAATTTTTTTATTTATCAAAATTCATATTTTTTCCTCTACAAATAGAGTCCAATAGTGACATACTCAAATCATTTATATTATGGATCCGAACCATCCATATCAATGATATCATCCATATATTCAGATTTAAGTTCCGGTTCTTTCAATTTCAACGAATTTTGGATTCAGATTCGGGTCAGCTCCAAGTACTGGTGGGCCTAGTGCAAGGTGGGCCAGAAAACTCAGAAATGGGCCAGAGTGGCACTTTATACTAAAAGAGTTATAGTTGCTGGACTATTTTGATTAGAATTGGGCCAAAATCGTCAGATGAAATTATACAAATTTATTGAGCTTAGCCCATTTGGTAATTTAATTTGGTGTATGCATAGTCAATCGAATTTTATTTGGGAAAATAGTAAGGGTGTGTTTGGTTGGGGTTGAAGCCTGCTGTGACACTGTTGATTGAGATAAAGTAGCTGAGAAAAGTAGCTGAGGGATGTAAAAATATGTGTTTGTGTTGGGTAGTTGTAGAAGGGTTTGTTGTTTAGGAAATAATAATTTATTATAAAATATGTTGTGATGTGTGTAAAAGGTTGTTAGATAATGATTATGAATGATTAAAGTAGTATTGAGAATTGTGATTGATAGATGATGTGTTTTGAGATTGATTAAAATAGTATTGGAAATTGTGAACTGATTAGAAGTTTCACCACTAGTTGCCCTCAACCTAAAATGCCAAACACACGTTTGGGTTTGAGACGCTTCAACGGATTTGAGCTCAAACCCAAGCAAACACACCCTAAGAGTTGCTGACTGACCAAATGAATTTTTTAGTTGGGCCTAAACAAAATCAAATAAATGGGATGTTGCTGAAAATCAATTTGGGCCAAAAAAATTAAAATGGAACTTAAAATTGTTCGTGGGCCTTGGTATTAATGGACTTGAATATGAAGGCCAATATTGCCAAGTTGGAAAGCAATCTAGTCCAAGATCATTAAAAGAGATTCAAACAATTTTTTTAATTTTTTTTTTACCTCCCCATCTAGCTACGCATGTGTCCCACTCAACAACCATGTCTAGAATCCGACCAAGCCCTAATATGCTACCGTCTGACTAATGCATCACGACTTTTATAACATTGGATATATTAGACGAAGTCCCAATATTGTAATGAGATCCTGGGGCCTGGGCTGAGGAAAGTTAATTGGGAAATTTCTATGTTACCCATTAGTGTGTATGCACAACATAGAATGTGTAACACATTTAAGAAGAAAATTTAAAAAAAGATTGACTATTGATTTTCTTAGATATGCATTTTGAAGAGAACAATGGTACCTCATTGTAAAAGTTAGGTTTTACGTTAAAAAATTCAAGGAAGAAAATCACAGCCTTCCATTAAAGAAAAGGTCATACTGTACGACTTTTTATTTTTTATCAACTACGTGGGTGGTTTGCTAAACTTATCTTAAATATATTATAAGCTCCAACATCTTATAAGTTGTAATTTCTTAAGAACTTATAAATTAATAAAGTGTTTGGATAAAAAAAACTTTTAATTAAACTTGCAATAGAATGTAGTAATTTAGCTATAAATTTAGGGGCCAATTTGAAAGTCACTATCACACACACTTTGATTAGAGTGGGAATTGTGGATGTGTGTGGGGGGTTGTGCGTGTGAAAGAATTGTGTGAAGCTTGTATATTGCGTGTGAAAAACGTGTGTGAAACGAATGTAGTGTCCGTGAAATTTGTGTGTAGTGTGTTTGAAATATGTGTAGTGTGTAGTGTGTGTATGTGTGTCTAGTATGCAAAATTTTTGTGTAACTTATAAAATCTTAAAAAATAAGATAGACTAGAGAAATTTCTTTTTTGAAGCTTATAAGCTCTAAAAACTTATTTTTACATCTTATTTTGCCAAACATATTTCAAGAGCTTATAAGCTCTCAAACATCTTATATAATATTTTGAGGAGTTTATAAGCTTAGCCAAACATTTACTACTCAAAACACCAGTCACAGTGGTATTACTAAAACTTCACCTAATAGCGAACTTTGACTTTCTAAAAACGAACTCTTTTATTGGAGAAAAAAATATTATGAAACAGGACTCTTGTGTTGGGATGGCGTGAGTATTTCAGAATTTACTAAAAATCAATAAAGAAATAAAGCTAATTATTAAAAAAAAAAAAAACAAAAAAAAAACTGGCATTGTTGAACCAACCACTAGTGAGATGTCATACATGACTTAAAATATGAAAGACAAAAACATAATCTAGAAAAGAAGATTGACGAGCACTTAAAATATGGAAGAGAAAAACATAATCCAGAAAAGAAGATTGAAGAGCACTTAAAATATGAAAGAGAAAAACATAATCTAGAAAAGAAGATTGAAGAGCACCAACAATGCTACACTCTACAAAATGCTTATTTCCTAAATAACATATTGGTGATAGAAATGATGAACATGACTACAGGTAACTGTTGATCAAGAACAAGTCTGAGTGATCTATAATTAGCTGCAGTATGAGGGCAAAGAAGCATACAGATTTACCCCAGTGCTTGTCGATCGAGATACAAACAGCCCAGATATATCACGAGCCTCACCTGTTAACGTTTGTTTGGTTGCAACAAAATCCCGGGAGAAGGTTTTATCTGTATATTTAGCTCATTCATCCGCTCCATCTCATTGGCTGCAGCAAACAAAGAGCACATAATGCCTTTGATTATCTTATTAAACAAATCAAGTGAACTACTCGATGCCTTTGTTTAAAATCAAGTATTAAGATAGACACGGCCTAACAATGTGGACAATCATGTGTAGAAACTCGAAATCACAACTCATTAAAAGAAATATTTGGAAAGCTCAAGAAAATACGTAAAAAGCTGTTAACTTTAGACTAGACCATGAAACAATTGGGCTTTTGAGCTAATTTAACTAATAACAGTTTGTTCCGTCATATGCCTTATAAAAGTTCTGCTACAAGTTTACAAACATTAAATGCTCACCAATGCACATACAAGAGCGCTCTTTGTCAACCGAATACTATCACTATTGAACGTGAGCAAGATGAGCACAAAAACCACCAAATCACAAGAATTATTGCTTACTAAATCCCACAAAAAGAAAATTAAAGATATGTTTGGTTTCTTACTCAAACTTCTTTCTCGGATAATTTTCACTATATATAGCTCAAGTTTCATGTATAAAACTAATCATTCTCTTGTCCAATCTCTTTTGCATCCCCAATCAGTTACAAATCTTCAGAGTATACTCGGGCTCCAACAATAAACAAGACTAGCAATTAGCATACATGGTGAAGCAAACAAATGTTAAAAAAGTCGGCGCTATATACCTTGCTCTAATGTCAACTGGATTACTCTTTTCTCCAAATCCACTGCATGTTTACTAAGGTCAGCAGCCGATAGATGCATCAGCACTGATGCAAATCACACAAACAGACAACAAATGTAAGACAATATAGCATACATAACATAAAATCCACCAAACTCATCAAAGACAAAAGACTCACTCTGAGTGTACTCTCTTTGGTTGGCTTCATCACACTGTTTCAGAAACTTCTGGAGGCGAATAAAGCGTTCAGCTTCTATTCTTAGCAAATCATTAGTGCTCTTAGAATCCAGAGTATGAGGCTCTGGAGAAACCTTAGCAACTGGAGTGCTATGGCTTTGCTTCCCAAACAAACTCGGGACTGACGGCCCACTATTTGAGAAGGCCATGATTGCCGTCAGACCCTCCCTCTTCTGCTTTTGAGCAATATCAGGCCTCACTTGACCCACATTCTTTGATTCCAGAAAATCTGAATTTTTTTCAACATTGTTCTGAAATCTTCCTCTCCCCAGTTCTAACTCAAACCTCCTACGTGCATTCATCACATTCTCATTTGCACCATTGTAGCCCAAGAATGGGAGGCCCTGGGAACTCGAAGGACGCTCAGGTGTAAGACGTTTATTCCCACAAACCTTAACAGTGTCACTACGCGATTTCACTCCTCCAGGTAGTAAATTCTCTTGCGGCTTATGAATGGGTCCCAAATTTTCGTTCTGAACATCTCTCAGTGCCGTCTTTTTCAGTGAACCAGTAAGTTGTTTATCCTGAGCAGGGGCGGGAATTCCACCACCAGAAAGTCCATTGCCATTACGTTCAGTATTGATCATCATGCACTGTCAAACCCACTTCAAAGTAACTCCACTAGATACCCCAATGTAAGCACTGAAGAGCAGCAAAACCAGGTTATATCCAGAAATCATCAAAGATGCTTTTAATACATAAACTTATATTCCAGCAGCCAAATCCATAACATCCAGTAATTCCTCAAAATGCAAAAACATTGTACGCTAAGTTATATGACCGTCAATCACAGAGAATGTAGTAACCAGAATAGAAAATAAATAAATTAGGAATTAATACACCAATTTCCACCAAGACTTTAATTAAAAAAAATCGCTCAACAAAATTAGGCAAACTTCCGAACTCCTAGCTTTAGATTAAAGACAGCCACGCAAGAAAAGCAGTAAAATTGATAGATTACCAATTCAAAAAGAAAAATGTAGAGCTTCAGAATTATTGTGGGTTGAGTGACTAATTAACCAAAAAAAAAAAAAAAAAAAAACTTTCTTCTCGTTCACGATTCTATACTGAAAGCATCATTCAAAAGCTTTGTAAATCCTCACAATTATTTCAAAATGTGAAAAATAAAAATAAGAAGAAAAAATCGAAAGGCAATTCACTTGTTCAAATAAAAATAAATAAATAAAATAGGCTATATATATGATTAAGACCACGCGTACTAACTAAAAACACCAATCCGAAAGCTGCAGAGCCTAATTTGACTGAATAAAGCTTAATTACTCGAAAAAACAGAAAAATCCACCAAAACCCTACGCGAATTTTGAAATAAAATAACAGAAATGCATAAACAAAAAACCATTCCAATTGTGGCAGTAGTGAAGTTTTTCGACTGATACTGCAAACGAGAAACAGCTAAAGAGAATTTCAGAGAGGCCGTTGCAATTGTAGGTAAACGGAGGGAGACTCACCGTAGGAGTGGAGCAGCAGATCGGAGAGGCAGAGTGGGTAGGGGGGAATGAGAGACGGCGCGAGACGGTAGGAGGTTTTCAAAAAAGAGGGCGCTCAGGTTGTTTTATACCACGTTTTTTTGTAATTATTATTTTTCCTTTTTAAAAAAAGATGCTATATCTATCAGTAACCTTTCCTAATCGAATATTATATTATTTTTTTAAGAAATTATATATGAAATTGAAAGATACCGTTTATTTCGGGCTGTTTTCTATTTTTTAAGACGTCAGTCCGAATTAAGATAAAATTTAAAATTTGGGTCTCTAATTATAAAAAACTCAAAATTCACACTCTAAATTGAGAACCTCCAAAATTCAAGCTCCTAATTAATATTTTTTTTTAAAATCAGACTTTCAACTGAAATTTTCCTACTTTTTATTATAAATATATAAATATAAATTCAAATAAAGACACGAACTCCTCGAGGGACAAAATAATCAGTTCTATATAATTACTCCATCCGTAAAAGGAATAATGCTTTCAAAAATAATTTTTGTTCTGGGAAAAAGTTAGGTTTCAAAAGCTGATGTTTCATTTCATTAGTTAAATTAAAGTAAAGAAAAATTAAGGTAAATAAGTTATTGTGGTTCAATAAGTTAAATAAATAAAAAATGAAAGTAAAGTTTTATGGATTTTATAAAGTTGTCAAAGATTAAGTTTATGTGAAGAATATCAAGACACGTTTATTATGAATTTTTTTTTACTGAAATGGATAATTAATGATGTACTTAATATAGTAAGTGGTCTATCTTTGTGGAATAAACTAAAATAAAAATAAAATATATGTGTGAGATGGATAGAGTATTTTTTAGAGAAAATGTAATACTTTTTTAGATTATTCAAAAAGTATTTTTTTCTGATAAAAGTATTACTCTTTCTAAAAAAAAGTTTTACTGTTTATTTGACTTATTGCAAAAACATGTAGTTGAAAAAAGAATTACAATAAAAGTAATACGTTTTTACATAGAAAGATAATATTTTTATTATTAGAAAGTAATACTTTTTTAGCAAGTGCCACCCATTTTTTTGCAGATCCACATCGAGCTATCTAAAGCTCGGAAAATTTACCATGATTTGACTTGTTACACGAATACTCACAAATATTATGGTGAGTAGTGGAGGTAGTACTTTTACATGTAGGCGGGTCGCCCATTTTTAGTTATTTTTTTTATTTTTATTTTTATTTTTTTTAAATCGAGAGAGTACTATAAGGCATAACGTAGAGTATTATAAGGCATATCAAAGTGTACTATTAGGCATAACCCGGAAGTCGCGGGCGGGTCGCACGGATCCGGACGCAAATTTTTCCAAAATTATAGTTGACTGAATTTTTGAGGTCCATGTGTTAGTTGTGGCAAGTGCACCATAACACTATTGTACATCAGATGCATGCAAGACCTACTCTTATATGTTTTGGCCTATTAAGGCGGTACTTGTTATGAGTCAAACAAGATTCAATCTTGAGTAATTTCACATTTTTACACTTGTTTCTTTTACAAATTAGTTAAGTTTTAGATTTTATTAAACATGAGCTGGTATCCTGTATTATTTTTCGCACTTAATCCAAATCCTGAATATGATCACATAAAACACAGACCCAGAGAACTGAAGTTGTATTTACATGAACATGTTTTCCTTTAGGGGATTTCTTGAGCTTTACACATGAGGTTAAGCATTGACTCAGCCTTCCTTCGACCCCTCTCAGTACCATTCTTAGAAACCTCAACTACATATTCATACACACCATACTGCAAAGCAGCAAGAATCAAATTCCCATTGTTCAATCCCAGCTCCAGCAGAACCGCCAACGCGCATTCCTTGTTCTTCGAAGTACCATCACGGATCAAATTCACAAGCGTTTCTATAAACGGAAGCTCTCCAAGATCCCGTCTCCCCTCAGAACTAGAAGCAAGAATCAGCAACAAAGAGAGGCATTCGTTAACCATATCTTGCTTTTTGTCTTCGAGTACTTGAATCAACGGTGGTACGATTCCAGCTTCAATGGCTATGACCTTGTTAGCAGGATTCAGACAGAGGTTGAATAGAGCAGTCACAGCATCCTTCTTCCCTCTGACTGTTCCCGTTGTAAGCAAACCGACCAATGGTGGAATCCCGTTTAATGATCCAATCTTAACCTTGTTATCGTCTAGCATTGAAAGGCTAAACAAGGCTGCAGCAGAATTCTCTTTGGCTCCGATGGTTCCTTTCTGCAAGATCTCTATAATAGCAGGAATTGCTTCTTGCTGAGATATGAGTTTCTTGTTGGATTCATCAATTGAGAGGTTGAAAAGGGTTGTAACTGCGTGTTCTTGGATTTTTGAATCCGGATATGACAAAAGCTGTACAAGGAGTTGAATCCCTCCAGCATTAGAAATCAAGCTTCTGTTTTCCGGGCTTTCTTTTGATAGCATACGTATTCTCTCAACAGCACGTCTCTGCTCATCTAGCTTGCTAGACGATAGGTTTTGAACCAAAGACAAGATTTTGGCTTCGTTTGGTGCTGTAGAAGGGGTATCTTCTCTTTTAGGTGCCTCCTTTGGACGTTCAAAGCTGTTTTTCTCACACCATTGGAGGATTAGGTTCTTAAGAGCGAAGTTTGGGACTAGAGACAATTCTGCTAAGATTTGCCCCGTTTTTGGACATGTCCGATGATCCGAATCCAACCATTGTTGTATGCTTTCTCTTTCATATGTCTGCAGTGTCCCAACAAATGGAAGTTAGTAAAAGTAAACCATCAGAAAGTAAAGGAAAAGCTATGTCCCAAACAGTGAAATATCCCTTTATTTCTTGGACCCGCTGCATTAGCCAAACCGAATATAGCTGTTTGGCATATAATAAGACAAGGACACTATTTTTGCCTCTCAATATACCTGTCCAGTTGCAACAATCACAGGGTCTCTCATAATCTCCAATGTGATAGGGCACAAAAACTCATGAGGGACAGCAATGGAGATGCTTTTTGTAAGAGATTTAGACACGATGCAATCATTCGGTGATCCATCTTCCTTAACACCTGCTACTCTCTTGAGCTTGTTTAGAACATTCATGATATTCTGTTGGCTCTCAGAACTGCTTCGTGAAATGCTGCCTCGTCTTCCTTTGAAAAGTTTTTGCACGCTTAGTGTTTCTTCGTCTAGTTCCTCAGGAGTACACAAATATAGCTTCTTAGCTAGCCTCTCTACGCTGGCAATGTCTGCGTTTCTATCGTTGTTTGTGGACAAAGCCACCATCAAATCCATTGTCAGCTCCATGTCTTGTGTATCGTTCCTTCTTTTGGCCCGTCTTAGTTGAGAGCGTAGTAACTCCATCTGCAGTTAAGTTCATCAAACTGAGATGCATAAGAAAAACACAATTAATTTCATCAAATCTCAAGTATGAACAAGCAGCTGTTTGTATAGGTAAGAACACACAAAAGCAAGATTTTGATTCTTTAGAACTAATCAAGATCCTGAAACTGAGATACACAGGAACACACAATCAAGTTTTCAACTGTTTGTCTACATAAGACCACAAATCAATATTTTGATTCTTTACAACTGATCAAGATCATTAAACTGAGATACATAAGAACACAAAATCAGGTTCTCAATTGAATATCACTGAGCAGCTGTTGTCTACATAAAAACACACAATCAAGATTTTGATTCTTTAGAACTGATTTTATATGTATAGGAGTAACAAATTAGACTACGAATTTCCAAATTTGAACAGAGTTTTTATTGTAAAAATGTTAATAAACCTGTTCTTTCACTTCTTTAGATATTCCAAGCTCCCAATATGGCATTCCTTCCAAAGCATGGTATATGCTTTCATACACAGAATGAAATCTCCCAATCATAGCCTCACTTTCCAATGCCTGAAAATCAAATAGAAATAAATAAATAAATAATTTATCAGACATTTCCTTTAATTCAGAAAGTTAAAAGAGGGGGATCTTCCTACCAGGTAGATTTTGCTGCCACCATGACATAATTTCAACAATTTCCTGGCACATCGCAATGCCTTCTTCAATTTCTTCAAACACAAAATTCCAGCATCAGGAATTTTCGCTCTTTCGATTCCTCTAACCTCTTCCATAATCGGCAAAAAATGCTTCAATCTTCTCACGAGATTCATGCACTCTTTCTTATGAGTTTTCCGATATTCTCCAATATTCTGCACAGATTCAATAATGGCGATTATTTCTTCCGCCAAATTTTCGTCCGATTGGCTCGAAGGATTTGGCGATGGATTCCCTCCCTCCGTCGCCCGATGCTCTTCGCTCACATCGTGTTCGCAATTGATCGTCATGTGATCAATCGTCTCCTAACCTAATTTGTTTCGCCCAAAAAAAAATTCCTTGTGATCAATCGTGAGTTTTGTTGATTATTGAGGATTGAGGGGGCAGAGAAAACCCTAGCCATGAATTCTTTGTAACCTCAACTCTCAAGTCCTTTTGCCATCCATGATTTGCAGGTTTTTCGGGTGTTTCAGCGATTACTGGATGGGATTTTTTTCGCGGTTCTGAAGGAAGTTTCTAATTCAAATGTTAGTTTTTTTTGTTTTTGTTTTTTTTTTGTTTTTTGTTTTTTTTGTAAATTTTACCTTTTTTCCCCGCCAAATTTTAGTCATTAATTAATTAATAAATGGGACAATTAAAATTTGTCACTAACCATTGCGTATTTTTATATTTTATCATAAAAACTTTTTTTTTTGTTGCAATTTAGCATTTAAATATGCAAGTTATTGTAAATTATCGTTTCAAAGAAATCTCAATATACATGTGCGACATACTTTGGAGGCGAGGAAGTCAGTGGCATACTTTTTTTTTAGTACATTAAGGAATTAGGAGTGGGATGATTCAGAACTAGGGGTGACGAAAAATACCGAAATACCGAAATACTGAATTTGTCGTACCGAAAAATTATCGAAAATACCGAACTTTTCGGTATACCGAATTTTCGGTACGGTATGGTACCATACCGAAAATTTTCGGTACGGTAACGGTATGGGATTTCTAAAATTTTGGTATTTCGGTATATACCGAAATACAGAAAAAAGTTCGGTATTTCGGTATATCTCGGTATTTTCGATATACCTCGGCATTTTGGTAATTCGGTATTTTGGTATACCTCGGTATTTTCGGTATACCTCGGCATTTTGGTAGTTCGGTATTTCAGTATACCGAAATTCTAACGGTATACCGAAAAATTTCGGTATATCGAAATTTTGGTACGGTATCGGTATCTATCGATACGGTACCAAATTTTCGGTATACCGAATTTCGGTATACCAAAATTTTTGGTACGGTAACGGTATGAATTTTCGGCGTATCGAAAATTTCGGTACGGTAACAATATGGATGATTCGGTACGGTATACCGTACCGAACCACCCCTATTCAGAACGGTGACCTCTTGGTTACAAGTTAAGACTAGGGGGGAGGGTAGTGTACCCTTGCAGGTAGTTGTGAAAAACTTGTTTGACACTTTAACTTGTTTTGCTAACAAAATAGCCATTTATGT
>JAUEKW010085068.1:0-12669 GCA_032274785.1 Ajuga reptans
CTGATACTAATAATTTTTTGTCACTTTCGGTCACTATTCTCTTTCTATTTCGTTTCTATTTAGTGACCGATATTATCTGTTACTAATTTCCATTTCTAATATGAAAATTTCTTGTAGTGAATTGAAAGTATGACATAAATTTAGGTAAATTTTATTTGTCGCTTAAACTTTTATTTTCTCGTTTACATGTTTTAGTTAGCAATCAGAATTTCAGTCTCGCTAATAAGAATCCCCGTGGATTCGACCCACTCACTATCATACCTACAAATTATAATAACTAAGGCAATTATTTTGTAATTTAACACTCTTCATTATCCTCATTCATCTTCACAGATTGTAGCAAATATGTGTGGAAGATTAATCAAGTAAACGATCTCGTTAATGATTTGCTTTTTATTCTACATGAACCATTTTCCTTTCTTATACATGGTAAATTTGATGAAATGGTCAATATTTTTTTAGGGTGCAGCTAGCTTAGGGACTTAGAGGTGAGAACCGAGTTTGGCAGAGACCTCGAGTGATGCCATTAAACTATAAAACTCTTGGCTTAATAAGTAAGATATGTATATAAATACAAATGTCATAATGCATATGTACGTTCTATAAGGATTTAGGTTCCGTATTTCTATACTTGATTTATATATAGAATGTGTCACTGTCTCTCCGAAATGTACCGATGATTCAAATTCGTCATTTAACTACTCTTCTTATAGGTCCCTCAATTATTAAAATGTTTATATATGTTCCCCAGTTATCAAAATGTTTGTTCTGGACCCTGAACTATTAAAAGTCGTTGCGTTAAGTCCATTTCCGTTATCTGCAGATGGTCGGGCAGGGACTTCAACACAACGATTTTTAATAGTGCAGTAACCGGAACACATATTTAATATTTGGGGGACCTATATAAATATTTGCCAATAGTTTAGGATACAAGAATAGATATTTTGATAATTGAGGAACCTATATAAATATTTGTCAATAGTTTAGAGATTAAAACAAACGTTTTGATAATTGAGCACCTATACAAATATTTGTCCATAGTTAAAGGACTTGCACATACATTTTATCTTATTTTTATGAGGGCACAAAGGGTCGTAAGTCAAATACGATAGTGTTATGCTGCACTTAGACGAGTGTAGTATCCACCGTCGATTTAACACACTCATATGTGTATAACTATGCATAAATTAATAAAATATGCTACACACCGTGCACTCTCTCCCATAAAACATCTCTTTGACCGTCAAAGACTCAAATACCCCTCTAATGGGAACCATTATGGGCCCACTAAGATCACCAGTTCCACTATTATAGAACTAATATATTTTCCCTTTTTTTTTCCTCTTTAAAATTGGCAAATTTCATTAATAATATTTCCTCTTCACGCCTGTACAGCAAGCTACAGTAAATGGATCTCTGAAACTGCGCTTAAATATACGATTACACATCTACACTGACATGTATCTACTTCAACGGCTACATTTAATGGCGGCGAGCAGTTCTCTTCTTTGATTAGACCATACAATCATTTCCATTTCTTTTTTGCTTTATTTCCGTTTGAGGACTTTTCACTGGCTGAGCGGAAGGAAATAGCTGAAAATCCAAAGAAAATGAATTACAACACTGACAAGTGAGTGTTTTCTTCAATCTCAACCTACTTTCTACGTAGCTGTTGTGTTGGATTTAATGGATTGCTTTTGTTTCCGACTTTTAGTCAGTTTTTAATCTAGATGTTGCTCATTTTGTTGAGATAAAATTTTGTGAATTTAATTCCACCTTTGAGGATATGCATATGTTTTTGCTAGTGAATGCCTTTTGGATTTGAGTCATTTTTTTTATAATTTTATCATTATTAGTGGAATTGATTCATGGATTAAAGTCTAAAACAGCAAATTAATGTACATTAAAAGTTCATGGAGGACTTGATGTAGTTATGATTGTGAGGATATTGTGCATTAAACATCTTATTAATCCGTTGAATCATACACATTTTGGTTATTTTGGTTGCAAATGTTGCAGTTATCCATTTGTTTTACACCGAACCATCGTTATTGATACTGTATCATGATGTTTTTCACTGTATTTAGGCTTCTTAGAAGTTGCGATTCATGATTTTGTGCCTACTAAATCACATGTTTTTTTTAATGATTAAATTAGTAACAGTGAAATGTGGGATTGGCAAGATCAGGATTGTGGCGTCGAAGATGATACCGGCATAGGTGAATCTGCCAAACCCTAGTTTTGAGTCTCTCTCGTATTACATTTCTTTGCGAAAACTATCTAGTTTCTAGAATGAGAATGAATGCTCTTGTTAAGACATAGATACTTAGCTTGTCTCACCACTTTCATCAGAAATGTCTAAGTGTATGTTGAATGGATTGGACGAAAACGAAGGCCATATCTCTTGTTCGTTTGATGACTCAACTACGCCGGTTAAGGCTTGTGGGGATTTAGCTTACCATGTGACCGACAATGGTAGGATGTTACTTGATTTACATAATGAACTAGCATAAATAGCTTCATTTCGTGAAAATCAATGATAAGGTTTATTTCGAGTACAATGTAGCTTCAATACAGTTTAAATGAACTGCAGAAGTAATGCAGAAAGAGGTAGAAGAACAGAGGGACTCTTCTGCTCAAGCGAAAAGGCGTCGGATGCTACATTTCGGGTCTAAAGACCTCGATTCGCCTCTTTTTGATGATGAGATGCTTTTAAGATCTAAGGTGATGCCACCTAATGGCTAGGCTATGTGATTCTAGTATTTGTGCTTTATCCATATCAAATTGTCTTATCTTGATTATTCAACGTGCTGCATTCGTGGATTTATCTCCTTTTTGGCCAAGATGATTTTGAAGTCCAATACGATGTTCTAAATTAAATTTGTAGGGATTAGTACAGAAATTATCCTTAATGTCTAGTCTATCTACCAACAAAAAAGAGGCTAAAGCAGTTAGTTTCTTACGAATACCCCCTTTTGGTATTACAAACAGCCCCTTGAGGTTTGTAGGTTTCTTACAAACACCGCATTTGCATTGCTCCATTTTGTAACGAAACAATCTTTAAAATGGTTTTTTTTTTTCCTGTAACTAGGCAAGCGTCAAGGGTATTTCTTTACATTATCCCTAAAAAATCTACAAAATTGTACATTTTCTTGTAAAGTCAAAGTGAGTTGTGTGTGTGTGAAAGAGTTAGCTCTAGAGCTTTATACGAGCCCTTAAGATAGTCACTAAATATACTGTTGTTTGACCTCCAGGAGACACAGGATTCACTCGGAGATTCTATTTCGGATATGTCAGATTGGGTTACTGTTTTTGCAGGTTTGTTTCTTGGCAATTTCCTATATATATGCAAATTAAGGTGATATACGATATCTCGTAACAATTGTGATATGCAGAAGATCCAGCTGGATCAAGCAGCGAGCATTTGGACCCTTCATCTGAAGGGTGGATTGCCGATTGCTTTAACGATGCTGAAATGCAGTTTACCACTGAAGAGATGTATGTTTACTTCAATTTTATTCTTACTTTAAACTAATACAATATCATATTTCTGACTAGCTTTGCCCATGATCAGTAGTGGTGCGTCCGGAGCTTCTG
Source organism: Ajuga reptans (assembly GCA_032274785.1). Taxonomy (NCBI): domain Eukaryota; kingdom Viridiplantae; phylum Streptophyta; class Magnoliopsida; order Lamiales; family Lamiaceae; genus Ajuga; species Ajuga reptans. The sequence goes on from JAUEKW010085068.1 coordinate 3,598, forward strand.
ATGTTCAAGTCGACATTACAGGTGGCACAAAAAATACTTCTGATTATTGATTATCTCTTGACATTTTTGTTTTTTCAGATTAAAATGGATAATGTGCTATTTTGCAGAGCTTTGTAACACTTCTCCTGAATATGATGTGAATGCCGTAGAAAAACTTCCTGTTCGTACTCCCGGAAATATTATTCTCCGAGGTATTGTTCTTTCTTTCATGCCTTTGGGTAATTTACAATTATCTAATGATCTTTGCCTTATGAACTTTAAGGGTTTATTGGCATCAAAATTTCTGTTACGGAAATCTTCGACTAGCTCTGACTAGTCCCCGCCGAGGCACTAGACTCCTATTGGCAGCCTATGTTTTTTTTTTTTCCCGATTCCTCTACGCCTAACCACGTCCATGTTCGCTCTCCCCGCCTAGACGCTAGGCCCTTGACCGCTGACTATCGCCTAGCAACTTTTACAAGATTGATCAAAATTGAATTTGAGTGGAGGATTTGGAGAAAGAATTCAAGAAAATGCTAAGTGGACCATAAGATACGGATTTTAAACCCATTAGAAAATGAACTCGTCCAAACACGTATAATAGATTAGTTTATTATAGATTTCAAATCCTTCGATCCAAATGCAACCTAAGGTCAATTCGGTAGTGTGTTATGGTCAATTCTGTTTATCACTTATGTTTTGTGCTTTGAATCATGATGAATGATTTAAGCTCTCTCTCTCTCTCAATTCGATTCTTTCGACAAAATCAGGTAGAAAGTCATACATGCGCACACCTCCCAAACCAGCCTCGTCTGTTGTCTATCCATTCACTTTCATCAAACCATGTGGCATGCGCGGAGACGTGACTCTCAAAGACATAAACCAACGGATACATACACCACCAAAATCAAAGCAGAACGAGCAAGACCCTTATGTTTCCTACCCCACATCAGCCTTTTCTGGTAAACCCGTCGTGGGCAAAACCAAAATTCGCACCGAAGGTGGAGAAGGTAGCATTACGATTCTCAGGACCAAAGGCTAAGGTTCTTTTCGTTCTCTCCTTCAACTGTGTGATCTCTCTTAATTACAAAAAAAAAAGCTAACTTTCTGATTAATATCGTTCTTAGAATATGCGGTCGTATTCCATGAGACCTGTCTTTACATATTATCTGTATGATTTAGCAGTACTTGAAGGAGACGCCGCGGCGTCTGTTTGATCCTCTCTTTTGCTCGTCCCGTTAGAGGGAGACGCCGCGGCGTCTGTTTTCATACTTTTAATGTGGAAAAGCTTGTCTCTGTTTTATATTTCTTGTAATTTAAGTGATCCTCTTGCCATTGTAGAGATTGTTGTAATGGGACTTGAATCTTGAGATGTTCGTTATTAACATTATTGTGGTTTAAAGAGCTTTATGAAAAGAATTGAAGTATGCACTTTTCTTTTTACTTGGATGTCTGATTCAGAGACAGATGAAACTATTCTCTTCTTTAGTTGTTGTTGGCAGCGTTTATGTTGTAAGTTGTAACCAATAATGTACTCCCCCGTTCCTATCAGAAATTTTCTTGTCCCAAAATAAGAGTACATCTCATTTTACTAGTTCGAGATTTTTTTTTTTTTTATTTCACATGTTAATTCTATGACAGAATAAGTTAACAAAAAAATTAAAATAAGTTGTGTGAGTGTTTATTGATGATTTTTGGAGAGTTATACCTTCATCAAAAAATAAAAATTGTATATTTTCAAACATACTCTTTTTATGGGACGAATGAAGTATTTATTTATTTATTTATTTTACTCCTTTGCTAACAAAAAAAAGACCCTTTCTCATTTGGGCTCTTATTTGGGCTTCAAGAGTAATGGGTACCTATTGAGATGTTTAAATCAGATTTGGGTAAATGTATATAGATATCATTATTTATTTATTTTACTCCTTTGCTCTTCAAAAAAAAAAAAAAAAACATATACCCCTCCGTCCCATGAAAAAATTTATGTTTGATGAATGTATAACTTTTTATCTTTGGTCAACTTAGTCAATGTACAATTATTTGCAAGTGGATGATTGTAATCATTACCCTTACAAATTTGTTAAACTCATCAATTATCCTATTGACATCAAATTATTAACATAATTTTATAAGGGCATCAAAATAACTTCTATGTTTAACTAACTTTGACTTTTCAAACAGAACTATTTTTATGGGACAAGAAGTAGTTTTGATACAGGACCAGTATATCTTTTCTCATTTGGACCTATTGAAATGTTTAAATCAGATTTGGGTTTTGGGCTAGAGTTAGACCCAGCCCTAATGGTGTTCCTTTTCTTGTATTATATATAAAATATTTTCTATGAAATTATTATATATATGTCTATATTGTATATTGTAGATTATATATTTGTATTTATTAAACTTTACGCTCACGAGGATATTAAAACAATATATAGTAAATACTCCCCTCTGAAATCTAGTTTAATTAATGATATAAAATTACGACCTTTAAATTTAAATTGGGGATTACTTTATATTATTGCATACCAAAGAGTGATGTCCTTTAAAAAAAATATGTTTAATGTGCTAGTTTATCGGTTTAAGACCCAAAAAATCGGTCAACTATCATCATCTTTTACTTTTTCATAGATATGTGTTTGCATGCAATTGCAATACCTAATTACGTAATTTATCTACGAGTATCGACAAAACAACCCAATTAAAAATTGGATATTTGATGTAGATTATGTTGAGTTATTAATTTATAAAGAATCAATGATTAAAATTTAAAATATTTTTTTGTGAAGAACTATATAATTAATGAATTAAATATCCTATGTACATACATTTTCAAGTGGATAAACTTTAGTTCAAGCCCAGTGGTCAAGAGACACAACATCACCATTATATGGTGGAGGGGTGGCAAATCGGTCTTGTCCATAGGCCAGCCCAATTGGTTAATATTTTAAATTAATAATTAAATCACATAAATCTTAGCTTGAAATATAATCAAACCTAATAGATCCAACCTAACAGGCCTCTGGTACAATGTGATGTGGACCAACCGAAAAATTATAATATATTTCAGGGGATAGGTTGAGTTCATTAGTTTTCGGTCAGATAAAAGTTTAGTGCGTCCCTACATATTATATAGTATTAGCCCGATGAATTAGGCTGGATCAGACCGTCTAAATTACCACCCCTGCTCTCCGGGCTCCCCAAAAGATATATAATAACCGGCCTGCAGGCGTTCGGCTAACCTAACAACATTATACTACATGCAACTAAAGCATCTTTTTTATTAATGAGGAGTGTATGAATGTTTATTTTTGACACATTAACATTTATTGCGATCTAATAATTTATTGTTATTTTAATCTTTAGAATTATCAAAATCTAGACTTGTTATTGTTGTTTTTATATCATCATTGTTATTACTACTATTATTAGTTTTTCAATGTTAGTCGGAAATTCTAAACTTATAAATTTATCAATAAGATATTTGAAGATTAAATTTCTAAATTGAATGTAATACTCTAAAAAAATTATTTTGTTCATCCTCCGAACAAATTAAATAATAAAGAGTAAAATCACCATACACTTAAAAAAACAAAAAAAACCTCAAACTTTGAAATTAACACAATAATCTATATTTCAATTAAACGCACATGTCATTATGCAAAACTAACCTTCTAAACTTGTGAGTTACAATATAAAAAAGTAATTGATTCGCAGGTTGACCCGACCCAACTAATTGTTTTTTGTATCAATCGAGTCGAATCCGTTTGTGAGCCAAACACATTTAAAATCAACCATAATCCACTATATTCGTTTCCGTCCGTGTTACCCATTATTGGGTTGTGTTGCAAATTATCAACTACATTATTCTCCATCAAATCCTTGTCTTTTTTTTTAAACAAACGATAGAAATATCATTTCAACAAAAAGGCCAAATGACCAAATGGTCCATTCGAACCACCAAAGTAGTCCAAATGGAATCGAGAACTCCGAACGACAGTACCAGAAGGGTGTCATTTTGGTCATTCAAATCCTTGTCAAATTCCAAATTTTTTTCCCTACATGTCGAAGGAAGAGAGTAGGGGCATTTTGGTCCACCAACATCGTCCAGGTAATTTTTTTTTTTTTTTTTTTTTGAGGAAACATCGTACAGGTAATTTAGTTGGAATAACATGCACGGTACAGTACATCCCTTTTGTTCTTTGAATAGTATCTTGGTTTGTTGTCCTTGTCCCATTCTACCATTAATATAGCGCCTTTCTCTCTCCTCCTTTCTCTCTCTAAACCTCGTTTTCTCTCCATTCTTCCTTTTCCACTTATTATCTCTCTCTTTTTTTTCAGATATATACTTTTGACCAGAAATTTCTTCTTTTTCTCATTTCCCCTTTGGACTTAAGGAAAGGTATTCTTATTACTTCGTCAATTTCAACTTTCTTCTATTTTAAAATTTTAATTACAGTATTCTTACCTGTTTCTTGCTCAATTTTTATTTGGGTTTCTTTAAATATATGAATTTTTGAGTTCATAATGTCTCCTTTTTCTGGTTAATGCCCTTTTTATTTTTGTGGGTCATTTTCTTGGGGTTTACTTTTGTATTTTTTCAATAAAGATTGAATTTTTTTGGTTTCAGAGTAGAAAAGATTGAATTTTTTTTTCTGGGTATTATTTAGTTGGTGATTGTATTGTCATCAATCAGGCTTTTGAATTTTTGAAAATAAATTCTTTTGAATTATTGGTCCTTTGACTTTAGATTCCCTAAATTATTTAAAGTCAGTCAATCTCAAATCCATTTTATCTATTAGGATTTTAATTTACGTTTTTTTTTTTATTATTGTTGTCTCTGCAAACAATTCACCTTGGGAAACCCTGTTGTGATTACAGATTTCAACGAAAATTTTAGTATTTAATCTGTTTTTTTCTTTGCTTATTACAGCTGTGCTGATGATGATGATGATTATATGTGTATGTATTAGATTTAATTAAACAATATATTTCTGAAACAATATTGTTTAATTGGCAGAAGAAATTTCTGAGTGTATCCAAATATGGATGCAAAAACTGGTGAGGGGGGTGGGGGGTCAAATAATGAGGAAGGGCTATTAGGTCCTTCCAAATTGCAAGGGCCCGAAAGTGAGAAGAGCCCGGGGAGCATTAGCAGCAAGGACATGATCTTTCGGGCCGATAAAATCGACCTCAAGAACCTCGATGTGCAGCTGGAGAAGCATTTGAGCCGTGTTTGGTCGAGAAACGTAGAAGGGCAGATCAGTCAGAAGCCTAAAGAAGTGTGGGAGATTGATCCTTCCAAGTTGGAAATTCGGTATCTTTTGGCACGGGGCACGTATGGGACTGTTTATCGGGGCACTTACGATACGCTGGATGTTGCAGGTGAATTTATTGATTTGTGTTGGATGAATGTGAATGATTTATGTTGAGGGAATGATTTGTCTGTGTGTGTTTTGAGTGTGTATGTGTACATTGGTGTTGGTTGTTGCAGTTACGTTTCGTTATCCTACATTTTTTTGGTTTGCATATCTGCATTGGTTGTTTTGAGTATAGTTCATTAGAAAATTTATCCTATCATATTAGAGACATTCGTCCCTAGTTCGGTACTTCCCAATTGTAGAAGGATTGGAACTACTAAACATGTGTGAGAGAGAGAGAGAGAGAGAGAATTATTACTTATGGTGTAGTGTAGAATGTAGACGTTTTGCTATACACCATAGAGATTGAGTTGTATGACGAGTTGGTAATAAGGGAAAGTCGAAACCCATTCATTTTCAGGCATAATGCATTTACTACTCGTGCACATATATGTACCTTGAGGCCTGGCTTCTCTTATTCCTTTTGTGTCCTCGTGATGTTGGAGTTTCTGCTGCTACTGCTATGCTTGTATTTACACTGCACTGGTGAAAAGGGTCACATTTTGGTTTATTTCTTGTGAAAATTAGGACCTTGAATCTTCAAATCAGAGCATTTGTAAGAGCTTAATTTAGTGATGGATCTCGTTTTAACACATATTATTAGAAACTGACTATAAAGTGTATTTCTTTGCATGTCTTCTGTTTAAAAAACATCATATGAAATGCTGACAAATGTAGATGGTGATTCCAAACTTGTTTCGTCTTAAGAATAAAGTAGTTTGCACGCCATATTATTGTCCACGTTGTTGTATTTCCCTTATGTTCGCAAAAATACATTGTAGTTCCATTAACATTCTATCATCCAAATATTACAAATTGTTTTAAATCATGTTTACTCTCTCTTTTGTCAAAGTTCTTTCGCTGACATCTTTACTGAAAAAAGAAAAAGTTCTTTCTATAACAATTATTTTCGATTTCTACTTGTTGAAGATCAAGTAATATCATTTCTATTTTACAGTCAAATTGTTGGACTGGGGAGAGGACGGCATGGCCACTGCTGCTGAAACTGCTGCGCTTAGGGCATCATTTAAGCAAGAGGTTGCAGTTTGGCAGAAGCTTGACCATCCAAATGTCACCAAAGTATCTCGACGTCTTTGAAAAATTAAGTTTTATTTCTTAAGTAGTTTTATTTTAATGTTGGAGTTTAATGATTCTCATTTACAGTTTATTGGTGCGTCAATGGGTACATCACAACTCAAGATTCCATCAAAAAATCCTAGCGAAGGTTATACCAACCTCCCGTCAAGGGCGTGCTGTGTTCTTGTGGAATTTCTTTCCGGAGGGACTCTGAAGAGCTACTTATTCAAGAATCGAAAGAAGAAGCTTCCTTTTAAAGTTGTGATCCAACTTGCTCTGGACCTAGCTAGAGGGTATATATATATTATTTATTGTTTTAAGTTTCCAAAAGACATAAGTTGCTAATTGTTGCTTTGTCACATAAAACTTTGCAGATTGAGCTATTTGCATTCGAAGAAGATTGTACATCGTGATGTCAAAGCTGAAAACATGTTGTTAGACACTCATAGAACGTTGAAAATTGCCGATTTTGGTGTTGCTCGTGTCGAAGCTCAAAACCCTAAGGACATGACTGGTGAGACGGGGACTCTCGGCTATATGGCGCCAGAGGTATCCCTCTCACACTTCTCAGAAAATTGAATATCAGTATCCAATATACATTTAATTCATATAGTTTATACAGTGATGGAGTTTCGATATATCTCTTAATCTCTGTATGAATAATAAAACTAGCATATATCTTTTATCTACTCAGGTACTTGATGGTAAACCATACAATAGGAAATGTGATGTTTACAGCTTTGGCATATGTTTATGGGAAACATATTGTTGTGATCTTCCTTACCTCGACCTTAGTTTTGCTGAAGTTTCATCCGCTGTCGTTCGACAGGTAAACTATTTGTTACTTATAATTATTGTCATTTATCATGTTTATATCTTCTAACTTATATTTATTTTTTATTTTTTATATATATCGAGAACGTTAATACAAAGTGTCATGTACTGCGCAAGAGCTTATATTTATTTTTTATTGTTTATATATATGAGAAAAATGTGTGACTTGTATTTTCATTTGTGTATATCTTACGCGGTCTTTTCACAAGACAATGAATTGACATATATTTTTGTACTTTGTATTTGGTCTTGTGCAGAATTTGAGGCCAGAGATACCTAGATGTTGCCCAAGTTCCCTTGCGAATATCATGAAAAAGTGCTGGGATGCAAATCCAGACAAACGGCCCGAAACGGATGAGGTAGTGAGGCTATTGGAAGCAGTAGACACGAGCAAAGGTGGAGGGATGATACCTGAAGACCAAGAGGGACGTTGTTTTTGCTTTGCTCCCATGCGCGGACCGTGATCAAAATGAAATTTATTTTTTTAATTGCGTCTTATAATATGTTCCATTAAAATTTCCTCTATTTATGCATATATACACTCGTAACGATTACATATACACATTGAGGAAACTTGTTGAAATTAGTTTTTCTCTATTAAAAAAGAGTTCTATCTTTTTGTATGGTAGAAGTAATGTTTTTCTTTTTCGTATCAAGAATTATTTTTGTAAATATGAATTTCCCAATATATTATCTTATGTTTTTTTTATTAATCTATCCATCTTGATTTGATGCTTATTAGTTTTGGTCTTGTGAATGCTACACTTGGTCTTTACTAAGTGCATTATCTATTTGTATGTTTATATTAAGCTTTGGTAAAATACAACTTTTATAACTATATGCATATTTTATATACATTTCATTCTTTACCAGTTTTTCGTTTGTTAATTAAAATTAGCTTATTAATTATATATATTTATATATATTTTCATACATCCTAATTATTATTTACAGTGAAATCAAATTAAATGAGGGAGAATTTCTTACAATATTGAGACATTTAGTGACGGGAGTATATAAATATAGTGAGAGAAATAATTGATTGTTAGCTACCTTATAATGACGAAAAATAATTGTATTAGTGACAGTATTTTTCATCACTAAAAATATATTTAGTGACGGTAAATTTTCTCTTACTATATATTTTTTGTGACGGGACGGTTTCCCTTCACTATATACAATTAACTACGGAAGCGATCGCCAGGGGTCGTGACAGGAGATTTATCGTCACTAAATGTCTTTGGTGACGGTTTTATAACTTTTAGCCACGATTTTTCCCGTCACTAAAAGCAGTTTTTCTTATAGTGATGATATATCTCAAGATAGTAGTCAATTACATGCGTTTTACGTCTGAATAACTAATACTTAAAAAGTATTTTATAAAAATATTTTAATTTCTTTTTCTTTCACTTGTTCATCAATTCATTGTGTGTATTCTCATGTATGAATACTTGGCTGATAGTTATTCTTGTTAGCAGGGCCGGCCTTGACAATTTAGAGGCCCTTGGGCAAAAATAAAGAATGGGCCCCTATACAAAGAAAAAAAATGTCCACCTACAAAAATTTTACAAGTTGCTTCACTAATTCTTGGTGTTAACTTGATTCTTACTTGAAAGTTCGATATTGCCAAGCTGCTTCACTATCCGACCACATGTACAATGTTGAAAACGTGCAACACCTACAAACAAACAAAAATCAAAGTAAGTATCAAAATTATCATTGAAAATATCTAGATCTCCTAGCATTTTGAGAAGCAAAA
>JAUEKW010085178.1:0-12669 GCA_032274785.1 Ajuga reptans
ATATTAATGTACTTAATATAAAAGTAGGACCCCTTGAAAGTAGAAATTATTCATATGTCTTCCTTACAATTTTTATTAGATTTATTTTTATGTAAAAGAAAAGGAAAAGGTACGTATTATTAAAAAAAATTCTAAATATGAACAGGGAGGTTGTTGCTTCCTACATATAGCTACTTTGGATGCCTTTTTCTCTTAAATCTTTTTTTATTTATATATTTTTTCTCTTTTATTTATATAATTGACTACAAATAATTTTTTCATTCTTATCTTTTATAACACAAGATATATCGAATTATTTTTTTCCGAACTTTAATTTAACATTCATATTGCAATATTAAAAATCGAATATTTTATTCAAAGTGTGTAATAAATATATTACAAGTCTTTTCTTTTGATTTGTGATATATATATTTGGATTTAAATGAATTGAATTAACTTATTTATGATGAATTTCAACTACAACTATAATAATTTTTAAATATTTTTTAAAAATAACATATTTATGTTATATTATTTATTGTTTCACCTTGTTAAAAGAATATACTGTTTTTTATTATTTTTGAAAGGTTATTTTTTCAACCTACAGGGAGAAAATTATTTTAGACATGTTTTCTACTTACTTTTCATAATCATCTATTTTAATGTTATATTTTCTGGTTAAAAATATATTGCTGCTAACTACAATCCTTATGCCCCTAGTCGCATTGATAAATTTCAATATATATAATTAGATATATATAATATGATGCACTTAACATTTTTTTATCAAGTTATCTTTAATTAATTGTACGTTAATATTCCTTCATTAATTCTTCGGTTTCTCAGTTTTTTTTTATGTTTTTTTGTTCAATCCACTTTGTTTTGGTTGAACCACACAAAACAGTTTTATGAGGTGATCTGGACCGAAGCAAGCATCAGTTCTCGGTTCATCTAGTTGAGCCAGCCGATCTGGATTGGTTTAGATAATAGTTACTATTACTTAGTACTAGTATTATCCCCGTGCGATGTACGATTCGTAAATTTAACATAAATATAAAAAGTTGATATATTTGTATGATTATAATATAATAAAATATTTTAATACATATATTTTAAGTGATTGTATTAGTCAATAAAAGAAAAGACCAATAAAAAATATTGAAGATATAGAAATATGAGTTCCAAGAAATCTAGGCCATTGATTCATGATCGGCAATCAATCTCTCTTAACATTGTGATAAAAAAAACTTTACAAATATAATAATATATCTTATATTTATAAGAAAAATATTGAATTAATTTCTATTGGTAGCCTAAATCCAATATCAAGAGTCCAACACACACAAAATGAAAAAAAAAACTAATTATTTAGTAAATTTTTAATACAAATAGTTTAATCCACATTAATTACTCATATCTAGCACATATAATCCACCAACAAACAATTAATTATTTTAAACTAATATTTTATTTTGATATATTCAATATGAGTGTTAAACTAAAGATCGTGAAAATATGATTAATTTAATATATTATTTTTTAAAAAATCGGATTGGAAACAAAAAAAATTATTTGCATTCAAAATTTTGTTTTTTCTTTTAAAGAAAGAAACAAAAGTTCAACCTATAAGAAATTGAACCTGCTGTTATTTGCTTGTTTTTTTAATTGTAATTTTTTTCTTAACTTTTGACCTTATAATTATAAGATGATATATGGGCGGGAAATGTTTTCCAATTGCTATTTGGGACGTTTTTCTTTTATTATATAATATAGTATAATTATAATAGTATGATTAGACACGATGAATTTAATTTTTGTACTAAAATTCATGGTGTAATTATTATTCATTCCAAGTTAGTGTATGATTTTTTATAATGTTATATACGCGTAAATGATGCAGGGATTTTACATTTTCTTACAGAGCAAAATTGCGAGAATGGGGGCATGTGATTGTTATAACCAACACATATATTTTAGGCAATGATTTGTATTCGAATAAAATTTACTTTTTAGGTATGCATTTATTTCAGTTCTTCTCAAAATTAGAGGAGAAACATCAGGCACTAGCGGCCAAAATTAGAGGAGAAACATTCACGATAAGGAAAATGGGAGGGTGCTCGGCGATGGAGAACAGGCAATTTTGGCAATTTCTTCATGCCTTCGTCCCTGCAATCGCTTTCGTCTTAAAGTTGTGAATCTTTCACGATTTGCAACATGAATACCGCACATAATCCTCTTTCTAATCAGATCATTCCGTCATTCAATCACAATAATCACGTCTCTTCCGATTTTCTGCATTCTTCAAACATAAACCCCGCTAGGGTTTTTCGGAATTCTGGCGTAAATTCAATCTTGCCTCATGCAATTGGACCTGTTATTCACCCTGGGGTAATCGATCATGATTATCGTTAGTCTCATGAACAGATTCTCAACATTCTCATGCAACAAATTCCTGGATTTCAACAATACTTGCATTCGGCGATTCATACTCAAGCTAGGGTTCTTCAAATCCACGACAGCAACTCCAGATTCCCGTCTCAGGAAATCAATCCTCCGCTTCATGATTTTGCAGGATTTTCTGTCAAGAACCCTAACCCTAGCGCAGGGGTTTTGCCCTTCCAGAATGGCTCGTGTTCGCTTGCTTCCAACTCGTTTCGGGAATCCTTCCCTGGAGGATTTCAGACGTTATCTACAATCCGGCAACGTCAGTTCTCCGATACCGATACCGTTGCCGGAATCCGGTAATCTCGTTAGCTCTTTGTTTCCGAATTCAATCTCTGTTGCTATGAATGTTTTGAGCCCTAATAAAAATATCTCTGGATTACCTGCACGTGGGAACTCGCCTGCTTTGACGTCTGATCATATCCATGCATCTGAGAGGCCTCCCTCTGGGATTGCCCAGCCTTGCATCACCCCGATGCCCACCTCACATGCTCCCGTGAGTGGGTTCCACCCTTCGCGATTGCAGAACTCAATCCACTCCGCCTCATTGGGGTTACAGGAAGGTGTCTCTGACATTAGAATTCACAGACCTGACAATACATACAATTATGGCACCGGCAACGTTCCTTCCTCGGCAACATTGCCGAAATCCGTGGGTCCTATACTGGCGCCGAGTCAGCCCAGGCACTCGCCATTGCAGCACTCTGACATGCTTCACGTTGGGAATACTTCTTCAGAGGATTCCTGACGTAAACAACTAACCGGCAACGTCGAGCATCGAACATTGCCAAAATCTGGCAATATTGTTAACTCGGCTCCCAGTTTTTCAGCATATAATTTAAATCTTGCTCTGACTTCTATGAACTCTGTTACTGGGAATCCGGCGACGGCGAATTGTCATGTTACCACTGAGCTTCATCAAGCAATGGGCAGCACGGGGCAGGGGCTCTTTCGCCCCCTCTCGGATCCCACAGCATTCAAGACCAAGCATATGTCTGTTGACAGTCGTCAAAATGTGCCCAATCGCTCATATGCTTCTATACTTCAAAATCAGGTGACCTCTAACCATGCAGCTTCTGCTGCTCTAAATTTTACTGAAGCTGTTTCATGCAAGAAGGGTGATTATCATTGTGTCCTCATGAATGAAAACTTACTTATATCAAAGATTGACATGTTAGCGCATACTTTTATTGGACGGGTTTCATATGCTCCCAGGGACAAACCCCGTTCCACGTTGGAACTTATCGATAAATTAAAGAGTATTTGGAATCTTTATGGAGAGATTAAAATGGTGCCGTTGGGAAAAGGATACTATAATATTGCATTTTCTGTTGATGAAGATCATGTCAGGGTGGCCTCTCGCCCGACATGGACGCTTGCCCCAGGCATTCTTCGTCTTACACCATGGACTAAGGGATTTAATCCCTATAAGGTTAACAAATCTATTGCTGCTGTTTGGATGCGTATTTATGAGCTACCTATGGAATTATGGGATCATTCTGTTATACTGGGCATGGCTAGAGCAGTGGGGACTCCTATATCTATAGATGAGAGATCGTTGAATGATTCAGTTGGTCACTTTGTAAGAGTTTTGGTCAAAATTGACCTCACGAAGCCGATTGAAGCTCAGCTAATGGTTGAGTCGAATAGATATAGTGTTTATCCATCTTATAACTTTGAAAACCTACCTTTCTATTGTCCTTCTTGCAAGATTGTGGGACACTCTTTTATGAAATGCAGAAAATTACAATCGACGGTGATGGGGAATAATTCGAGAGCTGTCTCTCCAGTCATGAGACGGCGCTCTAAAGATACACGTCGGAAGTCACAGGCTAGGAAGGAATATCGTACCAAGTCTAAAGCCCCGTCTCAGAATGCGAATACGAATTCTCAGCCAACTAACACCAGAGACATGCAGCAAGAGCAAGACTCAGAAATTTTGATTAACAATCAACCTCAAGCAGTCATGCAGGTTCTTGTCACAGCTCATGAAAATTTGGACAACTCTTCAAACATTAATTGTGCTAACAGCTTCAGTATTTTGGGAAGTCTTGATGATGATATGAGAGAGGACAACATGGAAGAGCCTATGCAAGATGTCGTGGTAGGGGTACATCCGCTAGCTTCAGCACCGCCGGCCACGGCCTCCTCCTCACCTCATTTTTGGACTTTCCCTCGGGAACCCATCCAAACTCGTTCTTCCGCTCGTCGTCTTCAACAGATGGAACAAAATTTGTCCTCAGTAGCCGTCTCCAAATTCCGCATCATTTTAGATAGTTCTTCAAATGCAGCTATGCAGGCTATGCAACTAGTGGCGCACAAAAAATGGAGTGAGTTCTCTGATGACTCGGACCCGGGATAGAGAATTTTCTCTTTTTATTGTCTTTTCTTTTTGCTTCTATTTCATATTGCTTGGTGGCATTTTATTTTTTGTTGGAGAGTGATCGGCTTGTGATCTCCTCCCTTTTCCCTTCCTCTTGTGACTCTTTTTCTTTTTCATTTTATTTAATATTGACTTAATTAAAAAAAAATTACTTTTTATTTTTTGGTGATTTTCAAAATTAAATAGGAAATATTATTGAAAAGTAAAATTACATCAATCACGTTTCCCTTTAATAGTACGTAAGAGCCATGATCTAGTTAAATCGAGCATATATATCAATTAGAATATCTCATACAGTTACTCATCTATTTCACCCAATAAAATATGGTAAGTGTTAAACATAACCAAAATAATACCAACTAAAAATAAGGAAATCAATAAGAAAGTCAATAAAACAAATTAAATTGCCGGGAATTAGCGGTGTTTAAGGATGCTTACATCTAAATTGAGTATCTTTACTAAAATGCTACTACCCAATTTAGAAATATACATTGGACGAGAAAATACACATGATACTATAGATAGACGATTTTATTTTATTATTAAGTAAGATTAGTTGTTATTGCGTAGTAATGGTGATGCTGGTAGCAATAGTAGCAGCAACAACAACAGTTGTTCTAGTCAACGTTATCAATCACGTTTCGGATGTCATTCCAGATTTGTCATTAGAATAAGATATTTCAGTACATAAGCATTTCGGTTTGCCGTTTCGGATAATTTCAATATATATATATATATATATATATATATATATATATGTGTGTGTGTGTGTGTGTGTGTATAGAAGTTGTCAATGGTTACTACTGTTTCTCAACCATGGATGGTTACCAATGATATCTTTGTAGTATTAAATGTGCTTTTGTTGATATTAAATGAATTTTGCTTATGTGACAGTTCACTTTATCTTCTATAGTGGGCTAAAGATTTTTTTTTCTTTTACTTTTTCCTAATCCATTTAATAATATTCATAAAGAATCATTAGATTTAAAAGGACATTTAACACCTAAGTACTCTAACAATAGCTATAGGGTGTTAGTTCCTATATATTTCGATATTCTAAAAGGTAAAATTATACTTAAGATAAAAGCTTAGCAAAAATTTAAAAAAATTAAAAAATATTATTTTGATGTATAAATAATTAATATCCTCATTTATTGAGAGGTTTTTATGTAACGTGAAATATTAATTATGATATTTAATAATTCCCATCAATCAATGTGTATGTAGTGCATTTAACAAGGCTCGACAGTCAATAATTTCTACTAATATGACAAAAAATACGTGGAATCTTTACTTTTAGACTCCTTTAAATTTAATTTAAGAAGTTAAAAAAATATGACACATCATAATGATAACCTACATGTCATCAGTGTTACCCATTTTCTCAAGCATTAAATGTGTTGTATTCGTTTTAGGTGAATTAAATGCATGATTCAATTACTCAATCAATCTCAACCTTTGATTTTTGATCCAAGGGTTAATTTTGTTTACCTAGAACTAATTCAAAATTAAGTTTAAATATTTGTCAAGTTAAAATATTCTCCAAAAAATTCATCCTTAAATAAGTTCTAAACCCCAAGTATCAAATGAACACATTAAACTTCCAACTCTAAGGTAAATGAAATTCAACATATATTTAGAATAACAAGTTTTGCTCTTGTTTTATTATCATAAAATTATTTGGAGAAATAAATAAAGCTTTGAATCCCAAGTAACAAAGTCTAAATTAGACAAATTGGCATGAGAAGCTAAGTTATGCGCAACAAAATTATCCAGTCGACCAATCTAAAATAACCGATGATCGGAGAAGCGAGCGAGGAGGCTCTGAATATCATAAAGCACCGGCAAACAAAACGCAGAGTAGTCTGCTTCCCCTGGACATGCAAGAATAGCAACACTTGAGTCCCACGAAGATGAAAGCTAGACACATTAAGCTCAAGGGCCAACTGAACGGCTTCACGGAGGGCGTAAAATTCACTTAACTCAGGGTCAACTAATCCATGCAAAGTTTTTACCAATGACTTAACAAAGGAGCCATCAACATTGCAAGCATAAAAACCCACATAACAAGTATTCTTACCCAGTGTAACAGGCCCATCAAAGTAACTTTCACCCCATCATCTGGTGGGCGGCAAACCTGCAAGAAAATTGTAGAGTCGTGAACTCCTTCGAAACCTGATATCGCAGCTCTATAGTCGCTCAACATCCGAGAGGTCAACATGACTATGGAGTGCGCATCAAAGTGCAAGTCTGCAAAGAGAAGGGAATTCCGGCCATACCAAATGTAGTTTGCAAGCACAATCACATATTCAATAATATTTTGGTCACTGGATAAAAGGATATCTTGCCACCATAGATTGAAACAGTCCTGAGGAAAACCATGAAAAAACTCCGAGTGGCTTGCAATATTCCAAACCAACGCTGAAGAAGGACAAGAGAAGAAAATATGTGTAGCAGAATTCTCCAGGCTCGTGCAAAATGGACAGGTGGACACACATGGAACATGCCTTTTAGCAAGATTATCACCTAAAGGTAGAGAATTAGTGTAGCAGTGCCAGATGAAATGTAGCATGTGTGGAGGCAAAGAGAGTCCCCACAATGATTTCCAAACAAGATTGGACTTGGAACTACCAGATGGAACAGACGGAGCACCAATAAGGTAGGGGGTCGATGCCATAACAAAGTGGTAGAGGAGCGAACAGAGAATTTGCCTGAATTGTGGTGCCATATCGAATGATCTGCTGAGTGGTGGTTGCAAAGCGGGAGGGAGAGGATTGCATTCACTTCAAATGGGGAGAAAAATGAGTGCACCAGACCCCATGATGGCGAAACACGTAGCGAGCTGACAGTGGCATTTTGAGGCAGAAGGTGAGGAGAGCTATGCACAAGGAAAGATGGTGGTATAGGGATCCACCGGTCCTTCCATATCCGGGTCTACAAACCTGAGCAGAGTAAGCGATGACAACCCAAGAGTAGAAAACGGCGCCCGTCGAGGATGCTTCTCCAAGTGTAGGATAGCCAAGACGAAAGGGTAGCTTCAAGGAAATCCGTAGATGGGTGATATTTTACCTTAAAAATTCGAGCCAAGCGACGACGGATTCATGAGAAGATGCCAGGCCTGCTTACTCAACATAGGCATATTAAAAGCTTTAAAGTTCTGGAAGACAAGCCCCCCATGCATCTTACGGTGGCAGCTATTTATCCCAATTTACCAATCTCATCTTAGTTTTGCCATCTCCATCCCCCCATCAAAATGAACGCGTCATATATTCAATCTCAGAGAATACCGTCAGGTATCCGAAAACAAGACATGGCATATGTGGATTGAATAACTGATTTGATAAGAACCTCCTTCCCAGCCTCACTCAACATCTTTTCTTTCCATCCGGAGACACTTTGCCAGACCCTATCCTTAATAGACGCGACTATTTCTGATTTATTCTTGCCAACCACACAAGGCAAACCAAGATACTTCTCTTGAGAGGTCACCCATTGAATGCTCAAAATGTCACAGATTGAGGTAGCCAAACTCGAGTCAATAGACGGATCAAACAAAATGTCAGATTTGTCCAGATTGATACGCTGATCCAAAATGCTTTCATATAGCTTAATAGAAAATTTTAGATGCTGAGCCTCCTCAATAGTAGCTTGTCCAAAGAGAAGTGTGTTATCTGCAAAACATAAATGGGAAATCGCCGGGGCGGATTTTTGATACCATTTATTTTATTGCAAAGCTGAAGATCCTGCAAAATGCACGAAAAGATCTCCGCGCAAAGAATGAATAGGTAGAGAGATAGGCAATCACCATGTCTGCTTCCTCTTTACGGGGTGAGGGATCCAAAACGCTGACCATTAAGCAGAAAACTGAACTCAACAGAAGAGATACACGTAAAAATGAGATCACATAATGGTAATGGAAAATCCAGGGCACGTAAGATGTCATAGATAAAAGACCACTCAACTCGATCAAAGGCCTTACTCATGTCTAATTTAATGGACATGTACCCAACACCAGATAATCTCCTAATTTTCATAAAATGGTGCACCTCATATGCGATGAGAATATTATCCATAATCAGGCGGCCGGGAATAAAAGCCGACTGAGACTCAGAAATCACATGGGGTAGCAGGAACGAAGTCTATTAGCTAACACTTTAGAAGCCAATTTATATATGACATTACATAGGCTAATAGGGCGAAATTGGGACACTAACTTAGGTTTTTTGCCCTGCGGAATAAGTACAATAAATATAGAATTAACAGACGGGATGAGAACATTATGCGTGAGAAAATGCAACATAAATTTGACCTCATCATTGCCAATAATATTCCAGAATTTTTAAAAAAATATAGGACTCATACTATCGGGGTCAGGGGACTTGAAAGGCTGCATGTCCTTGAGTGCTTTTACGACCTCGTTCCTAGAAAACTGCTTCAATAGGCTCGCCTGCATGTCCAGCGTCAGTTTTTTCCTGACGCGGCTTGGGGCTTGGTGGGTGGAGGATGGGCTAGAATGAGCAGTGGCAAAAATATCACCGAAATACTTAAGAATGATTTGTTCAATCTGATCCTTCTCGAAATATTCAAAACCCAAATCATTCTTAAGTGAGGCAATGTGGTTGATTTCTTTCTGTTGATCCTTTTTGGAGCTGATTAGTGCATGTCCCCCACCCATTGCATCAATCCAATTGCACAATGCTCCATCTTGTCGGGTAGGGGATCAATATCAGCAGATAACCACGCATTCTTAATAATATCAGCGCATTCAACACATTTGACCCACATGGCCTCGAAGCGGAAAGGCTTTGGGGTAGTAACAACATTTTCAGCAGAAGGTGACTGGGAGGAGGCACGGATCAAGATGACTGAGTGATCATAGAATGATGAAGGTTGATGGGTAACGGTGGTGTGTGGGTAAGTAGCAAGCCATTCACAGTATGCGCAACCACGATCAAGCTAGCCCCTTTGAAAAAATGGAAAGACAGCGTTACGAAACCAAGTGAAACGGCAACTCAAAAAGCCAAGATTGTGCAAACCACAATAGGAAAGGACTTTTCGAAAGGAAGAAATCTGCCAAGTAGCTCGTGGTAGAGAGCCCTTAAATTCCTCCGATAGTATAACCTCATTAAAGTCGCCAACACATAGCCAGGAAGTGAAGAGAGCAATGCAAGCTACGAAAATCAATCTAGACTGCTCGGCGCTTAGATACCTCAGGCTTACCATAATAACCAGTGACACGGCATGGGGAATTATCCACAGTGACTATATCATCAATGTAGCGGGGCGACATAGAAGTGAGAGAATCATTCATATGCTTATTCCACATAAGAGAAAGGCCTCCTGAGAGGCCAGCAGCAGAGACAGAAACACCAAACATGCTCAAACGGCATTTCAAAGACTCAATGTAAGTAGTAGACCTCTTAGTTTCGCTAAGGAAAATAAGATCAGGCGACTTCACACGGATGAACTCGTGCAATTCCTGAACTGCCCTAGGGTTCCAAAGCCCCCAGTATTTCCAGCTGAGAAGATTGATTGAGCCCAGCGGGACTGGTCCATCTCGCCAGTCGCCGCCGATGAAACAAGATTCTGAAGAACAGTGAAAGGAATAAGTGAAGAGGTGGAGGGGAAACTGTTTGGTTTTGATTTTTTCACAAGCGAAATGTCGGGAAGGGGGGGTGAAGGGTTCATCAAGAAGATTTCTTTTAGTGGTAGGAGTAGAGACGATGGGGTGGGGAGATTTCGAAGCTGATCTTTGGTACGTTTGAATTTACGAGCTAACCTTTTATCTGGGGAGTCGAGGGTATCTTGAATAGAGATAAGGAAGGGGCTGGACGGAATACTTTTTTGTGAAGCGTGGAGTGTGTGATTGACAATCTTTGGAGGAGGGGGAGGCATGTATATCTGATGGGAGACGGAGGAAGGGGAGGTAGTAGGGTGGGTAAACAAATCAGAATTATCATGAGAGTGTGAAGATTGTGGATTAAGGGTGGAATTGTGAGGAAGAAGAGGTGGAGTAGTGGTCACTTAGAGGTTAGCCGAGGGATGCGACGGATTAGAATTTGATTTAAGGCTGATGGAGTCAGTTAGGATAGATGGTGCAGAAGCTTTAGGATTGAAGGGAGCATCAGAAAGAAGGACAATGTTCTTATCATTGACAACGTGTGAAGTGACAACGGGGACTAGGGAATGATGGTTATTATCAGGAGGAGAAGAGATAGAGTTGCTAGAAGGTACATCGGAAGAAGGAGGCTGATTTTGTGCGTGAGGCGAATGATGGGAGTGGTGAGGGGATCTATCTGCTGATTTAGCAGGAGGGGGGTTTTGGAAATCGACCAATAAGTGATCCATCCTAATCGTAATCAACTGCGATGAAGCCACCAATTCTGTTCCTAACTATCTTGGTAAAATCATAACTCATAAGCGCCAAAGGAATACAAGTGACATGAATCCAGAATGGTGAAAATTTGAATTCAAGCTGAGACACAACTGTGGAGATGTCAACGGTTCGGAGAATCAGAATATACCGGCCAAAAGCCCAGGAAGCACCCTTTAGAACCCTCGTAACATCTTCGACGGAACCGAACAAAAACAAGAACATATTATCCCCAATAGATTTTATTGCCATTGAAGATCTAATTTCTTGGAAGTGAAGGGACGTGGAGCGAAGAACTTGCCAATCAATGAGGTTTTCTTATCTGCTTTGGCAAGAGGAACGGGATCCATGGAGATACTTTGTGATTCGGATTCAGTGAGAGATAAATGGGAATATAACTTGTCAAGGGAGTCCGCCATGACTAACGGGCAGATGGAGGAGGAGAAGCCACGCAAGGACAAACCTGCAACCTTCATACAAAACAAAAATGTCAAGAGCCACGTCTAGGGGAGACCTGCAAAAACACACAAAGACCGAACAAAAAGGGAAGAGGGTGGAGAGAGATCGGAGAAGATAAGACGGAAAACCTAGGAAACCCTAGATAAAATATGCAAAAGGAATCGCCCAAGAGGAGGAAACCCTAGGACTAACATATACTTTCTTATAGATATATATTTGTTTATAAATGAAATTTCTGCATAATAATATAAATGTTAACTTAGATATTATATAATGAAATTTTTGTGTGTGTAAAGTTAAGAGGTTAACACCATATATGTTAACTTAGATATATGGAGTCCATTTGTTAGTTTATGATGAGTAAAATTTATAAAAGACAATTAGTAATAATTAATTTTTTTGTGTAGAGACAATTAATGTTTTTTTGGATTTCAAAGTAAAATTAATAGGAGTAATAAATATTAGCTATCAATTTAACGTTGCAATCAATATATATTTTTTTTTTTTTTTTGGATAGTGGGTGGATGACCTAGTGGGTCAACCAAGCCTTCTCAGTTTATTCCATACTACACCTGAAAATGTACACCTAGTAATATATTTAGTTTTAAAAAATACACACATCTATACATACACCTACATGTATTGGTATTAATCTACGATGAATAATTCATCAGATGTAATTCTCCCGATGTAGCATCTAAAAGACCAAGCATTCCACAAGTGGGTGAAGGCACATCGAGATGCATTAGTACAAATAATTAATAATACAAACTCATTTTACGTTTCAAATGTTAAAACCAGAATCTATATTTAAATACTCCATCCGTTCTACAAAAAATGGATTAATTTATATTTTAGTCCGTTCCGTAAAGATATGTTAATTACTATATCTATAAGCACACCAATACTTGTTCATTTCCATGTGTGTCCCTAATTAATGTGTCTTTATATTCTCTACATGAACCAAATATATTTAAAAATAAATTTGGGGGGGGGGGGGCGGGGGAGATAAAAGAAACATTGTGCTAAAATT
>JAUEKW010085509.1:0-12665 GCA_032274785.1 Ajuga reptans
GTGTTGATCCTCCTGGCGGGCAGGAGGAGTCCTTGCGATCAGGGCGTCCTGGCTGGCAGGATTCAGCTGCTTCCCCGTGCTAGCTTCAGTTGGTTGCTTGCTCTGATTCATTCTTCAGGTTTGCCAGAAAACTAAAAAAAATCGAAAATACTTCCAATTTCTCGTTTCCCACAGACGGCGCCAAAATGATGCTGTATCACAGTGAATTATAATAACAATATACTCAGAAAATAAGTAGAATAATATTGTATTGCGTAGAGCATTATGAATACAAGTACAACGTATTTATAGGGGTATTAGTGGGCTTAAACAGGGCTTATAGCTCATCTATAGCCTAATTAATCCTATTCCTAATCTGATTAGGAAGTTGTGCCTGTGGGCCTTTACAACATAAGGGATACCACTGTTGGGCTTTTCTAGACATAAAAGAGCCCATTTATACAATTCTGACACCATTTTGGGCTATACACATCAACTGTTATAAAAAAAACAGTCTATTTCAAGTTTTAAATTGTTTTAAAAAAGCTATAGAGATTCTCTTTATCATAGTTCGTTTGTATGAACTTTCTAAAGTTATCGTCTTACATAGTAGAAGTAACATCGCACTAGGGAGGGGTGTTACACGTTCATTTTGAAACATGACTCTTATTTTAGGACAAGAAAATTTCTGATACATGACTCTTTTTATGGGACGGAGGTAGTATCGTTTAATTAACCAAAAGTATCACTTTTTTTATAAACTAAAATAAAAGTATATAAAAAGAAAAGTAACATTTTTGACTTAAGTAATTTTTCACCAACTTATTGACCCGAGCAGAGCGGATCTCAAAAAAGGCACTTAAAAAAAATAAAAAATATTGATATCCATTCATTTAACATCCATTTTTTAATGATTAATACTTTTTTCGTGAAACAAATGATACCTTTTTTGAAAAAAACTAATATCTTTTGGAGAAAATTGATTACCTTTTTTTTGTAAAATGTATTACTCAAAAATAGATGATAAGATATCAATATGTGAGTTATAAATGGTGTACTTGTATATAAACTTGATGATTCGAACCTCCACACTCTTTAGCACGAGATTTTGAGTCTCACTTACTAATATAAAACTTGATAGCAACAATTAAAGTTAAAAAAACCACAAGAATTATTAAATTTTATAAAAAAATATTGCGTTTTACTAAAAAAGTATTACAATTTCTAGAAAAAGTATTATTATTGGAAGTAAAAGTAACAAGTATTTTTTCCCAGAAATATAATATTTTTTTTCTGAAAAACGTGTTACTTTTTCTGAAAGTAATATTTTAAAGTAATCCAATTAAATAATAGTTGAATATAATTTTTGAGTTATAAATAGAGAACTTATATAAATCTTGATGTTGAAAACTTATATAAATTTGATAAGATAATTTATTAAAAAAATACATGATTTATTAAGTATTCTAAAAAACTAATACATTTTTCTTAAAAAGTATTACGTTTTCTAAAAAAAAAGTATCGCTTAACCTGTTTTATTTTTTTGGATGCCAATTTTTTTTTCTATTTTTTTAATTGAGTTAAATTTTAAAGCCGCTTGGGTCGAATCGACCCGTTGTACATAAAAAGTTCCATGCTTATGTGTTATATAATTCCTACTCAATTTTAGAAAAGTAGGCAAAATACATCTTAAGGTCACTAAAGTATTAATGTTTGTTTCAGTTGGTCCTTAAAGTACCGTTTTATTTTAATTGATCCATAAAGTTTTAGAATTTTGATTCAATTGGTCCCTAGTGTATTTTTTTATTTCCACTAGTCCGTAATATTTTAAAATTATTTCAAATTAGTCCTTAAACTATTACAAAAACCTATCTTATGGCCCCTAGTAGAAAAATACGTAAAATATAAAAAATTACCGATTTACTTCAAAATGATACTATGGCATATCCTCTATTAAAGAAATACTTTGCTATATTTCATTATGATACTATTACCCAAGCAAAGGTAAATTAAACGAGAATATGGATCTAAATAAAAGTTCGAGATGAGATTTTGTTTTTATTTAATTTTAGTTTGAAACATGCTAATTGTATTTAGTTATTTTGGGTCAAATTAGCACGTTTTCCACTAAAATTAAATTATCTTAAAGTATTTCTCGACCTTGGATGAATTTCTTAGAAAAATCTAATCTCAAACTTTTGTTCAGATCAATATTCTAGTATAATTTATATTCATTTGGGGTAATAGTATAATAATGACCAAGTGCACAATATTTCGTTAATAAAAAACTTCGTTATAGTATCATTTGAAGTAAATCGGTAATTCCATAAATTATATGTATTTTTTCTTCCAGGGGACTTAAGATTGAGATCATTTTAAAACATTATGGACTATTTGAAATAAAAAATACTTTAGGGACCAATTGAAACGACATTTTAGAACTTTAAGGATCAATTAAAATAAAATGATACTTTAAGCACCAATTGAAACAAATCTTAATACTTTAGGGACTTTATGATGTATGTTGTCTGAAAAGTATAATAGAAGTTGTTAATGTAATCAGTGACTATATTTCTATATGCAGTACTGTAAGTTGATGACTTATACAATCTGAAAACTTATAGAGTATCTGACTTCTTGGTACTAGTGAATATTTCATTCCACTTAAACTAACTGGCTGTAAAGGTCCACAGAAATACATATACAAGAAATCCAAGAGTCTATGTGATTTAGGGTGTTCAGTATTTGGATTTATCCGAATAATCCAAAAATCAACCGATCCATTTAGCCGTTCAGATAATTGATTCAGATTTTTTAGATTTAGATCGGATGAAGGAGTTCACTCAAATTCTTAAGTGGATAAGTGCAACTCATTCAAATTAACTTTTATTTTATTTAAATTGCACGCAAAACCCGAATAAGAATATTCATATATAATATATATTTTAACATATTATTTTCTCTAGATATATAAAATAATTACATTTTAAGACTTTCAACATATAGATACAAATTTTAGTCTTTTGACATATTTTATAAGTGTATATATATTAGCATGTGATTAATATATTTTAGTATATAATTTGAGAATGTAATGTTGCATGTACTTCACTACTTCAATTATTAACATAAAATGTTTTGTTGTATGAATTAGATGGAATTGCTCAAATGCCCACCGCATATATGTCATGCCATATAAGTAGAGAGCCCACCATGATTTAATTTTTGTGTGCTACAATGAGGGAAAATGGTGGACTCTGCTGCTTATATGGCGTGCCACATATGCAGTGGGCATATAAAGTGGTGCCCACTGGTGAACATATGATACACCTCCGCCACTTAAGGTGTACCATCGACGGGCTACGGGCCTGTTGGGGTTATTAGAATAAGGCCTTTTACTTATTTATTTCTTTTTGCATTATTAGTACGTGGATTATGGGCTTTGTTCATAGGCTCGTGAGTATTTAAATACCTAGTTCGTAACCTAGTTTATTCATTTAGATATTATTATTGTACAACTCCGGTTGTGGCAGAGATTATTCTTTGGGGCCTCTTTGAGGATTTATCTTAGTATTTACCATTATTCTGTTAATTCCGATCTTCACTTTATCAATTTGGTACGACCTGCCTTCATCGCCTCGATGACGATAGCAAAGGACCGGTGTGATGTGATTGAGAAGACCATTGGGGAATTTAAATGCACTATCGACGGCACTCATGCCGACGTGGCAGACCTCCGCTCATCCCTCGCTAGCATCATGGCAGAACTAAAAAACATTGCCGCTGCCGTGGCAAAATTGCCAGATTCGGGCAGCCAGCCGGCTGCGCCAAACCCTACCCTACCCCCGTCAGCTGCCAACCATCCTCTTGCTTTGCCGGGGTCTGCGATCCACAGCTCCAGCAGTTCGGTGCAAGGTATCCTTAGCCTTGGATCCTCCCTCCCTTCGCCATCTGCGCCGCCAAGGCCCCACACGTCAACCTTGGCGCCACCCGAATTAGCTACTATCCCGGTGGTTTCCCTCCATCGTATGGAGTTGCCCCTGTTTGATGGGAGCAACCCGGTAGCGTAACTCACCCAGGCCGAGCAGTATTTTTGGTGCACAATATGCCCTTGGCAGACCGAGTGCAACTCGCGCTCATTGTAATGTCGGGTCGTGCCATGTTCTAGGTACAATGGGTGCTTCCACGTAACACCAACGTCGCTTGGACTCAGTTTTCACAAGAACTAATCGAGAGGTTTGGTGATGCATCTGCGATCAACGCGTACGAAGCCATGCATATGACGTGCTAGGTGGGCTTCTTCGAAGATTACTTAGCCTTGTTCGAGGAACGCATCGCACAACTCCCCTCGCTGCCTCCTGCTCATTATTTGGGCATGTTTTTGGGGGGCCTGAACCGTTCCATCCGGGATCGCATCCCCTGTTCAGAGATGATGGACGTGTTCACTGCCATTAGGGCAGCCCGTCGTATAGCCCCTGCCGTACGGACACCTCCGATATCATGGCCCCTGTTCACCCCCAATAACACCTTTCGCTCGACTACCCAATCGGGCAGCAGTGCACCACCCTCCGCCAAGCCTACGTTTCCCTCCGAAACATCATCAGGGTCGAATCAACCACGGCCTATCCGGGGCACGTGCCATCTTTCGGCTGAAGAAGCTTCGGAGTACCAAGCCAATGGTAAATATTACCGGTGTAGCCGACCTTATGGGCCACTTCACAAGTGCTCGTTAAAATTCCTGACCATTATTGAGGCGGATGTTGAGGATGCTCCTACGATGGATGAGGACTAGACTGATGGGGACAAAGCTTTTGTGGGCGGTGACACGAATTTTGCTCACATCGAATTGCAACAAGTTCATGTATCTAAGATGTCATCGAACGGGTTTGACGGGTCTCGAACTATGAAACTCTTTAGAAGGATTTGCGAACGACGAGTGCTGACGATGATTGATAGTGGTGCGAGCTATTGTTTTTTGGCATAAAGCGTGGCTCAGAAACTGGTGCTTCCTATCGATTACTCCAGTGGTTTTCGGGTGATTTTGGGCGACGGTACCACCCTTGACACCAAGGGAATCTGTAATAATGTTCCCATTACTCTCGATAACGTTACTTTCACTATTGACTGTTATATATTTCCTTTGAGCAGGGTGGATTTGATCTTGGGAGTGACTTGGTTGGCCATATTGGGCGATGTCACGGCCAACTGGGCCTCTTTATCTATGCAATTTCAGGTTGGCGATAAGACAATCCATCTTATGGGGGACCCTTCCCTGACGTGATAAGTATGTGATCGCGGGGATTTAGCGATCATCGACTAGGGTGGCCAATGTTGGTTACTTTGGATGCTCGATGGCTCGGGGACGTTGTGGTAGTTTGGGACACCCTCTCCCTTATCACCGAATCAGCAGTCCGACTTGGAGTCATTATTATTCGAATTTTCATCCGTCACAAAAACCCCCTCCGGCCTACCTCCTTATCGGACTAATGACCACCATATTACTCTGGAGGCAGGCGTGCCGCCGGTGTTAGTTAGACCTTACCGATACAACTACTCTCAGAAGGAGAAGATCGAGAAGTTGGTCGCCAAAATGTTGGATGCAGGTATTATACAGCCCAGTTGTAGCCCGTATTCTAGCCCTGTGTTACCCATAAGAAGGACGGGTCTTGGCATTTATGCGTCGACTACCGGGCCCTTAATAAGGTCACTATTCCAGATAAGTATCCAATCCCGATAATTCAGGAACTGCTGGACGATCTTCATGGTGCTCATTGGTTTAGTAAGATTGATCTGCGTGCGGGCTATCATCAGATCAGGGAACACCGGAGGATGTCCTAAAGACGGCCTTTTGCACTCATTCGGGCCATTATGAGTTTTAGGTCATGCTTTTTGGCCTCACTAATGCACCGGCCACCTTCCAAAGCCTCATGAACTACATCTTTTAGCCTTATTTACGCCATTTTATGTTAGTTTTCTTCGACGATATTCTCGTCTACAGTCGTTCATGGACTGAGCATGTCTGCTATTTACAGCAGGTCAAATATTTAGGTTATATTGTGTCGGCGGAAGGCATTCGGATGGATCCCGCCAAGGTTAGTGTTGTGGTTCACTGGCCAACACCCTCGTCCGTTCACAGCCTACGTGGATTTTTGGGCCTGATAGGGTATTATCGGTGTTTAATTTTTGGTTACGATAAATTGGTTGCACCCTTAACAAACTTGTTAAAGAAAGGGGCAGTTCCGAAGTGGACATGGTCGTCGGAGGCCGATGCGGCATTTCAAGATTTCAAATCTGCCTTGACGACCGCCCGATGTTACGGATGCCGGATTTTTCCAAGCTATTTGTGGTCGAATGTGAGGCTTCGGGTCGGGGCTTGGGGGCAGTTCTGATGTGGGATAAGCAACCAATTACGTATTTTAGTAAATAATTGACGGGGCGATTATTAACAAAATTGGCGTATGAGAAGGAACTTATGGCACTAGTGCTAGCAGTTCAGTACTGGCGGTCCTATTTGCTAGGGCGGCGTTTCACTATTCGGACCGACCAACGGAGTTTGCAAGAGTTACTGGCATACCCTCTGACGATGCTGACACAACAGAATTGGGCTGTGAAGTTATTGGGTTTTAATTTCGATGTGGTATATAAGGAAGGGGTGCTAAACAAGATAGCAGACGCCTTATCTCGCGTGCACGAGGATGTTGAATATGCGGCCATTTCGATTCCGATGTGGCTCGACTTGGCAGCCTTACAAAAGGCCGTACGGGCTGATCCCGACATTTCTGCCATCATTGCAGACCTTATTGCAGGCCGTAGGCGCCCAAACACTATGTTCTCACACAAGACGTGTTATACTATAGGGGCCGATTGGTCCTCCCATGTGCCTCTCTGTGGACTTCGGCACTTCTGCGGGAGTATCACGCGTCGCCTTTGGGGGGGGGGGCACTCTGGGGTGTTTCGGACTTATCGTCGATTGGCTTCAAACCTTTATTGGCCGGGTATGAGGAAGTTAGTCCTTCAGTTTGTGGCGAGTTGTGATGTGTGTCAGCGGAGTAAATACGAGAGAAAAACACCAGCCGGCCTTCTATCGCCACTTCCAATTCCATCCTGTATGTGGGAGGATATCAATCTTGACTTCATCTCGGGCTTTCCGTATTCCGGGGGTATTGATTGCATTCTAGTTGTGGTGGATCACCTTTCGAAATATGGACACTTTATCGGGTTGAAACATCTGTTTACAGCCTAGACGGTGGTGGATTATCTAAGAGGTTGTGCGGTTGCATGGGATGCCGACGACTGTGGTGTCAAACCGAGACCCGTTATTTCTCTCGTCGTTTTGGAAGGAACTTTTTTGGGCGGCGGGAATAAGATTGCGGATGAGCTCCGCCTATCATCCGGAAACGAATGGCCAGACCGCGGTTCTTAATCATCGCCTTGAAACATACCTCCATTATTTCACCTCGGAACGGCCCAAGTCGTGGAGAACATGTTTGGCTTGGGAAAATTTAGCTACAATACCAGGTTACATTCTAGCACAGAGACCACCCCATTCGAGGTTCTTTACGGGCGCCCTCCACCTGTGATTGTTCCATTTCTACCCGGCGAGGTGTGGGTTCGGGTGTCAGCTGAATCATTGCGTGATCGGGATATTATTTTGTAGGATTTGCACATTTATTTGGATCGAGCACAACATCGAATGCTTAAGGAGGCTAAAAGCATCGCCGTCCTCTTGAATTTAGTGTGGGTGATATGGTGTATCTCATATTTTAGCCTTACCGTCAACGTTCCTTATTTCCAGGCAAGAATGCCAAACTCGCACTTAGATTTTTTAGTCTGGTCAAGGTACTAGGGCAGATTGGGTCTGTTGCATACCAGTTGCAGCTTTTGGACGATTCCCGTATCTACCAGGTCTTCCATTCCTCCTTGCTGAAGCCGGCAGTGGGGTCAGCGACAGTTTCTCCATCTCTTCCAGAGGACCTTATGGCAGTGGATGTTCCGTTTTTACCCGAGGAGGTGTTGGTTCGTTAGCTTGGGCGTGGTAGTGAGGAGGATACTAGGATGGATATGGCGGATTTGAAGGCTCAATTTCCCGACTTCAGCCTTGAGGTCAAGGCTGTTTTGTAGGAGGGAGTAGTTGATACACCTCCGCCACTTAAGGTGTACCGTAGATGGGCTACGGAGGCTACGGGCCTATTGGGGTTATTAGAATAAGGCCTTTTACTTATTTATTTACTTTTTACATTATTAGTACATGGATTATGGGCTTTGTGCATGGGCTCGTGAGTATTTAAATACCTAGTTCGTAACCTAGTTTATCCATTCAGATATTATTATTGTTGAAAGTTATGTATTGTTGCTCTTTATAAAAACTTCTCTATTTTATGTTATGGGTTTAATCAACTTAACGTATCTAACGTTATTAGGATTTAGAGTTGATATGTAATTATGAAATCGTGACGAAGTTGGTTAGCTCAAGTGGCAAGAGCATCCACTACCTAGACCTTTGGTTCTGGGTTCGAGTCACCATGGGGGGAAAGGGGAGGGTTTTTCTTTGTTCTTAGATTAGGGAAAAAATTAAAAAAATGATGGTAGTGATTTGATTTTGGTATTTTTTTCTAGGTTGAAGTAATTTACTAATTTTAGTTTATATGGAATTGTGTTTGCTATTATAGCCTTTAGAATTTCGGGTAATTTGACACCCGGATTAATTGGAGAATCCAACCAAAATCTGAATAACTGAAGTCTTTCAGATCGGATTACAAATGATTATTTCAAATCATCAAAATCGACTAACCCGAACTTAATAATCCAAAACCAGACTATCCATCCGAATAAACACCCTTATATGTGGTGATCTTTGATTTTTTTTCCTTGAAATCCATCTTAATTTGCTTGCATTTCTAACAAGCATCACGTACACTCTTTTTTTTTATGCAATATCTAGAAGTTCTCTAACTAGTCCTTTTCTTGCCATCTTGTTGATAGTCTTTAAGTTTAGATGACTAATCATTTTGTGCCAAAGCCAATTGAGTTCAGATGTACTCTTAGCTATGAATCAAGTGAACTTTCCTCCAATACACTTATAGTCAGCTAGGTAGATATTGACTTTCCTAGTCCCTGTAAGCTTGATCTGGTTAGTCCTGACATCTCCAATGATACACTTGTCCATGTTAAACTCTGCAGCATGTCCCTTGTCGTAGAACTGATTGATGGTTAGAAAAAATATTAACATTGACTCTGCCTCTGGTGAAGGTTACAGTGCCTTTGGTGCTTCCCTTGGAGTTTTTTCCAAACACCACCTTGGGTTCTTTGCACTTATTTAAGCCCTTTAGAGACTCGTTAATCTCTCCATATTGATAAAATTGGATATTACTTTTATGGTGCCTATTTTGGTAGGGTGCAGATGGATTTGTCTACTGTTGTGTTGATGTAGGTTTTTATCAGCCACACTTATCTACAACTCGATGTACTTGATGTTCGCTAGAATTACTTACAACTTTCTTACCTCGGTTGTCTACACCAGGTCCCTTACCATTGTTTGATAGCCTGCCTGAATTCTGCTGGGTAATTTCTAATGTGATGTAAAACATCCCTCTAGGAACTCATTTCTCTTGTCTTACAACGTTTTTCTATCCCTATTCATTGAAATTACAATATGTGTGCTAGGCTGACTGTTATAAAAACTGCGATGGAGAAACCTATCCCAGTCATATAACATAGACTTCTTTACAGTTCAGCAGGTCAACCATATTTCTGGATGTCTTGTTGATTGTTGCTTTGGTTGCTTCTAGTTATTTTTCTTTCTTTTCACGAACAACGAGTTTCTCATTCAATATGATAACTTTTTCTTTGAGAGTAAGCACTTTATTCTCCTAGCACCTGCAATCTTTTTTGCTTTAGGTTCTTTGTATGACTGATTGATTTTCTCAAAATAAGTCATATTCTACCTAACATAGCCTATCATATTGGAGTTGTCAATATTGTCATAATAAGAAGAAAAGGTTGCAAAATTTACCTCTTCTCCATCACCAGGCGAATAAGAGCTTCATTTTCTGAGTGAGAGGAATCACTATCACTTTTGAAGCCTCTCTAGTTGTAGGCTCTTTGAAGGCTAATAAAGTTGTAGGCTCCTTGATTGGCTCAATTCCTCCAAATAAAGATTCTAACTGAGTTTTCTCTATTATTCTTCACTCTTTCCTCCACTTCATTTCTTCCTCTAGGTACTTGTGTACTTTATGATGTTGATAACTTCTTTCAAAGTGCCTAGGTTTTCTGCATTTGTAGTTAAGGTCAGAGGATTCCTTGGATTGGTGTAAGCTCTCTAGGATGGACTACCTTTCACATTCTTCTTGAAGAATTTTTTGAATTTCTTCATGCGAATGGTCATCTTGTTAGACTTGAGATTCTCTCCTACTTTAGCTGTAAGCTGATTCCATAGGCCTGTGGTGACTGGTTTAGACTGGGATAGATGCTGATGTGAGTTTGTTGCTACTTGCGGCCGGGTTATAGTTTCATCTTTCTCATGTTCTCTTTGAGTCATGTTAATGTTATATTCATATGATTTCAAGTCATAGAGAATTTTGAAAGTTGACATTGTACCCATATTTATGGAAGATCTCATTTGGATAGGTCTGACGCTCCATTCTACCGGTAATCCTCTCAGTAGCTTGATGTTCTTTTTCCTTTTGGGTGTAGTTCTTCCCCATAAACTCCAGCTCGTTGATGATCGAGGTGAATTTTAGATTCATCTCGTAAATGGTCCCCTGGACATGGCCTTAAAGAGCTCAAAGTTCAAGGTTGTTGTAGTCACCTTATTTTCCCGAGTAAGATCCTTACCCATGTTGATCTGCTTTAGCATGTCCCTTATCTCCTTAGCAGTCTTGCACATCTTGACTTTTTGTCAAAGGTACCCTTGCCCAATGTAGCGAACAATGTGATTTTTGTTACATTGTTCAATGATAAATGCGCAATTCTATGATATTTCACCTCTTAATTTGGTTAATTATGTTGCATTCCCTACATAATATTAATATATTTTACTGTATTTTATAATTTTGGGCCTTCAATTAAATTATCATATTTTAATTGAATGTTGGGCTTTATTAATATTTATTTTACTTATTGTAGATTAGCCCATATTAAGAAGAATCAGAGCCCATTAATGACCAATTGAGAGAAGAAATTAGGACCCCATTAAATCAATAGTAATAAGCCCAAAAGAAGTTGCAAATTAAGAATAATTCAGAATCAATCCAATTTCTTATTATATTTTTGAATTCCCTTAGCACACAATTGTTGACTTGAGGTTTATTTTCATATTTGAAAGCAAGAAGAAAGTCTGCGAAGGAAAGAAAAAAATATAACAAGAAGAGAAAAGAAGAAAAGTGGCAACAACAAAATAATAGCAACCGACCCCCTTTCAAGAAATTCTAGCTGGAGTTAAAGGCTATTGGCTGGAAAATCAAGTGGGATATCAAATTGATAGCCCTAGTGAAGCAAATTAACAATAGAAACATTAAATTAGTTGTCCTAAATCTGCAAATTGACAACATGAAGATGCAATTTGGTGGCCAGTTTCATCTATAAATAGGAGAAGAAAGAGGGAGAAGGGATAATCCAATTCAATCCAATAAAATAAATTACTCCAAGAGGTAGAAACTCAACCACTTGGGGTTTCTTCTTTGTAATCATTTGAGGGTGTGAGGGTTATTAAGGCATATTGGAGAGTGCAATAGGAGAAGATAGCTATAGGAAACGGGCTAGTCCGTTAACGATAGACGAAATGTTTTCTACTTTTGAGGAGTGTCAAAACAACTCAACAAGGAGAAGAATTCCAGTACTATTTCTTGTAAAATTCTCATATTTCTAGCTCCCAAATATTGTTCTTATTATGCTTGTCATACCCCTCTAGAATTATAGTTAAATTAGATAGTGATATGTTTATGTTTATATTTATGCACACAAGGTGTTTGTTATTTTGATTGATGAATACAAGTGCTAGTTGATATTCATGTTATAATGTGGATTATTAATTTTAAATTCCAACCTTCATGTTCATGATTTTTGGATCTATTTCATGTGTGTTGATTGGAAGTGTAGCTACTTTGTTTGGTTAGGCCTAGATCGAATCAAATAAAGACGAGTAGCAACTAATTTGAATCATTAACAATCACATGGTCTTGATTTAAGCTTGAATATAACTTGATTTAGTAAGTTCAACTTCTTGTTTAATTTGCCAGGATTGACGTTTTTCCTAAACTTTATGCAATTAATCGAGTCCTTGTTAATTGAATAGTAAAGATTGACATGGTTAGATATTTAGTATTGGAATTTTCCTAGAATGATTCTAATTATACAACAGGAAGAAAGGGGAGAGAGATATGGGTGAGAGGAGAGATGGGTGAGGAGAGAAGAAAGGATAGAGGTGGGTGGAAACACGAGAGAGGAGAGAGGTGGCAGAGAGGAGACGGGAGAGAAGAGAAAGAGAGGAGGAGAAGAGAGATGAGAGAGAAGAGATGAGAGAGGAGAGATGATGAGAGGAGAGAGAGAGAGAGAGAGGAGAGGAGACATAGAAGGGGAAGGGAGGAGATAGGAGAGCAGAGAGGAGAGTGGAAAGAGGAGAGAGAGAAATAGAGAGAGAGAGAGAGAGAGAGAGAGAGGGGAGGGAGAGAGAGGAAGAGAAGAGAGAT
>JAUEKW010085619.1:0-21659 GCA_032274785.1 Ajuga reptans
CTTCTGAAATCTATAATAACTTAAAATGTCAAAGCATGTGAAATTGGGACCAAAGGTTTGAAAGTACATATATTAAGGGCTTTTTTGTTGCTGATATTCTAAGAGATTTTAGCATTGTAATGTAGTTAGAGGAAGATATTATGGTCGTGAAATAGGGAAACATCTTCTCTATGTAAACCTTTTTATCATATTAATAAAATTTTCAGTTTCTTATAAAAAAAAGAAAGTACATAGATTGCACTGGATTACATTTTGCAGTTCTAATTTGACTTGAGAGAGTTCTAAATCAAAATTTAAGAAAGTAAAGGTGGTTTATATAATTAGACTGTTATTGTTCAAAATAGTGGATGTGAGCTAGTTGTATTACAACATAAATAGTGAGCTAGTTGTTTCCCAACGTAAAGTAAGTGAAATGTAGTTTTAGATATAAATCACACATTTTTTTAAAAATGGAGACTTAAGTGACATGTTAAACATATGATGAGTGGGTATGTCGTAGATGGAAATTTATTTGGTGATTGGTTTTTGATGCTTAGAGACCCCACATTTGTACGGAATCTACGGATATAATCTCCAGTTGTACGATTTATGGTTTTCTGCCAGTGAGAATGTGTATCAGAAAAAATGCAACATTTCCTTATAGCTTTTCTCACTGGCATTCGTCTAGATTATTTCATTTTCTTAATACTTGGGTTTCTATTGAGACCTGTAAGAAGGATGAATTTTTGAAGTGATATTGATCTTTAATTGTTCTCACCTTCTCAATTTATTCCTTATCAAAATTTTCATGATAATAATTCTGGTTCTGCTTTCCCCACAATATAATCCTCTTCTGGAATTCAGTATTTCCTCAAAACTAGGAACTTGAAAGACCCATCTTGCTAAAGCTTCAATATGAAATTATATGCAGTAATTGTGTCTGCATGATATATCTAGGATTCCATTTATTTACATCTCAACATGTTGCAGCTCTAGAAAATGTCAAATATTACATTGGCGACAAGGTCACAAGGATGAATGCCACATGTTTACTAGCAATCAGAACATTGATATGGGGGTCAAGTCGCTTGTTAAGGAGTCTGAGCAAGATGAAAGCAGTAAACATGCTGTTGGGGTTGAAGGAATGCGTACTACCAAACCAGATAAATCATCTTCTGAGACATCAAATTCCAAATTTCACGTACTTAGTGAGAATGTTGACATTGAAACTGAAGTTAGGGACAACAGGAAAGGAACTGATCTGAATGTGAAAACATCGGTTCATTCACTTCCTGGCGAATGTTCGTCATCCACCAACTCAATAGAAATGCCTGTTGCTTCAAATAACAACTTAAAGGACTACAATAGACATAATGGACAGACTACTATGGATGTGGAGTCAACAGCGTCGCAAACAGAAAACCCTGGTTTGATCAATCATGAATTTGGTCTTGCCGCTACTAGTATCTCAAATCAGCTCCAGTGTGGTCAAATTGATCCGGATGAGAAGTCTAAATCTTCAACCTTTTCAGGCTTTAGTGCTACTGGTTCTGAAGAATATTCACTTTCTGAATCTTCTACACCCTCTTCTGATTTCTGGGCTGGAACAGTTGAACATATGAGATCCAAGATCAATGCACTTAAAGCATTTGATGATGTTGACATGTCAAATTCTCGTTCTTCTTTTCCTCCATCTTCAGGAATTAACCCTCGTGCTGAAATGTTTGGTCCCGGCATGAATAAGGTCATGGTGGATGATTCTTGTCCATCTACATCAATGCCCAAGAAGTCAATTGCCTTATCCAAATTGGGTGAAAATGGTTTGAATTCCAGAGGACCACTATCTTTGAGTTGCAAACTGCCTGGCCAATATGGTGATAGCAATACTCCAACTAATCGTAGCTTAGAAAAAGAAGCTAAATTGTCCTCCGCTGATGATTGTCATGGAGGTATATCTGAGGAACATGTACCAATCAAACCTGGTGATGATGTCAGTATCTTGCAATCTTTGGCTCCTAACAGGTTGGATGATGAAACTGATAGAACGAATGGCATTTTAGATACTTTGAAATGTCAAGGAAATGCTTCTTCAAGACTTCGCTCTACTGAATCTCATTTGTCTTCTAGTGCCTGCACCAGGAAGCCTGCAATTCAGGTGGTACAATCTGTGGAAAATGAACGCATTCATGATAATGCTTCTTGTTCTTTGGACAGCAGCAATTATCTGCCTAATGCTACAAGTGGAACTAATTTATCAATGAAGAGAATCGTGGATCAGCTCAGAGCTTCTAACTCTATTCGGCAAAGTTCTTTAGGTGCTGCAAGTGGGTTTATGGTAAGATATGAGGTGTGCCTGAAGATTACTTTGTTGTTTTTATCATAGAAAGTGAGAACTGCTAACCAGGTCTTGTTTTGTAGGGTTCATTTTCATATGAACTTTTTGTGAAGCTTTACAATTGGAAGAAGATCGAAGTATACCCATGTGGACTGATAAATTGTGGGAACAGGTAAAACTGAGTAACGCTTTTTTCTAGATTGGGCAAATTGAAAAGTGTACCTAATGCTCTTGCAATTTAACCTAATATCTTGCAATTTGTTTAATTAATTTGACTTATATAAGAGTATGTCCAACTTAAGACTAAAATGTTGTCCTTCTCTCCACACTGTTACAACTTTTTATCCTTTAGTTCTAACGGTTTGTGTTCTTGTGACTCTTGATACTGCTCAAAATGTTACAATTTATTTTGTGTTCCATCAAGTTGAAGCCACA
The DNA here is from genome assembly GCA_032274785.1 of Ajuga reptans. Classification (NCBI taxonomy): domain Eukaryota; kingdom Viridiplantae; phylum Streptophyta; class Magnoliopsida; order Lamiales; family Lamiaceae; genus Ajuga; species Ajuga reptans. Next base: position 2,750 of record JAUEKW010085619.1, read on the forward strand.
TTTTCTAAACCTATTTGTATGAACATGAGCGAGCCACTTTTTTTGTGGTATGGAGTATTAAGATACCTTTCTGGAGCCCAATATGACTTCTCTAAATACGACGTTGAATCTAGGTTAACAGTCTCGACTCTAGATTGTGTTCCTATTCATTAATCAGATAATTCACTTCAGGACATGACATGCTGACAATACATTTTCATTTTTGTATTGTAGTTTAGTAATTAATGATGAGTGTGTGACTTCATCTCTCACTATAAATCATGCTGTTGTAAGTCCTTGATGGTCTGAGATTTTATTAACAATAATAATGTTATTGTACAAGTGAATATCATGTTATTCTGAATTGATGATTTACGAGCCATGATATTGGCAAATACAAGTTTCTATTGAGTTTGCTCCTTGATTCCGTGACGTATATCCCAAAATCCAGATAATTGCCAAATATATATAGGTTGCATCTTTATGTCCTCTAAATTAATAGTGCTTTGTATGAAGTATGAAGTAGTCTGTTCTTTCCTTCTGGAGGTCTTGGAGAAATTGATTGCATAATGTTCTGTGTTGAATTTTTTACCAAATCTTCTGCAGCTGTTATGCAAATTCTGTGCTCCAATGTCTGGCATTTACTCCACCTGTTGCTGCCTATTGTGTCCAAGGGCTTCACGCAAAAACTTGTACGTCACTAGATCTTGCCTATATGCTTATGTGACTGTAATTCCTGTGTAATTTTATTATTGTAAATGTGCTGGAACCTTATATTCTTGCGCTTTTAATTTCCTTGCCTTTTCTCTTTACTTCTTCCTTAAATATTAGGTAAAACAAAAGAATGGTGCTTCATTTGTGAGTTTGAGGAGCTAGTTAAGAAGGCAAAGGAAGGAAATAATCCTCTCTCACCAGCCCGGATATTGTCCCAGATGCAGCACATGGGAAGTCATTTGGGTAATGGTAAAGAAGAAGATGCTCATGAATTTCTCAGGTGAGTTGGCATTGCGTTGCTTGAGATATACCTTTTTGTTATAGGGATAGGGACGATTTTGTCCCAAAGGTTTGATAAACATACAACTATCCATGGAAGAACTAAATACACCGATAATTTCATATCGAACGATGAAGTTTATGTCAAAGTAATTTAATGGATGTAAGTTTGGCTATTCTAAAAGCTAGGGATCAGGTGCAAATAGACACCTCAATTATATCCTTATTTACAAATAGATCCCTAAATTAAGTTTTGCACCAATTGAACACTTTATCTTTTAAAAGAGGATAAATACACTCCATCTATCTAATTCAAAACAAATAAACATTTCCATCCAAATCCTACTAGACGGCGTTAAAATTGCTCCTGAAATTTAAACTTTCTTAATGTCATCGACTTCAATTTCTTCCACTGTGCTCCTCAACGACTCCCCACAACCTCACCCTCCGGAATTATCCTACAAAATGCCATTAGCTTTCCAATACTTCAACTGAAGCTTTCATCGTTCACTTGTCATGTCTTAATGGCAATATGCTTTAAAAGTTATTGTAGGCATTTTGATTTTATTTTATGGGGAAGGCATTGTTGATCTTCTGCATATTTACCGAGAATTTGGAAAGTTGGGAGGTGGATGCCCGTAAAAGGTGGGTCCTACTAGTCTCACAAACAAAATAGACACTGTTAGCATTGATAACGGGAGGTTGATTTATTTCAGTTCAAGGGTCTGTTTGACCAAATTAAAAAGTAAAGGTGTTCAATTGGATATAAAAAAGGTTTAGTGTTAATTTGCTCCTGAAGTATAAGATAAGGGGTTAATTTGTACATTTTTCCTAAAAGCTACTACGGTAAAATTGACCATTAGACAAAATGTTCGGGTATGCATGACCTTATTCCCTTTTTTTTTTAATAAGTAATACTTAATACTTAGAATCTACTTAAGGTTTTCTGTTCTACAGCACATCCGTCTTAAAATGCACGTGAATATGTATTCAATCTACAGATATGCAATTGATGCCATGCAGTCGGTTTGCGTGAAGGAAGCTGAAGCTAATGTGCCTAGCTCTTTGGTCGAAGAGACAACACTTGTTGGACTTACATTTGGGGGCTACCTCCAGTCAAAGGTTTATTAAGGAATTTTGTGGTACCGTGGAAACATTGAGACTGTGAGAGCTTTATCGGACAGTCAGTAATACTTTTTCTTTTGGTGTGGATTCAACTGCAGATTGAATGCATGAGGTGTGGGGGCAGATCCAAGCAGAATGAAAGAATAATGGATCTCACTGTTGAGATAGAAGGAGAGATAGGTCGCCTGGAAGATGCCCTTCATCAATTTACTCACTCTGAGATTTTGGATGGTGAAAATAAATACCACTGTGGCAGGTTTGTTGTTAGTTTTAATGAGTTCTCCAGTAAATAAGTTTGAAGATCGATTCTATATAATTATTTTCTTATTGTATATATATTAGTTTACAAGATCTCTTGGCTTGATTAGTTCTTTCAAAGCAAGTCTTCGAAATTAAGATATCTATCTAAGAAATTGATTTTGGGAATACTAGTCTGGTCACATCGATTTTTTTTTGCATACTGGTCACAGTTATGCTCTTAAATCCACTTGTCTTTTCATTCCGGCTGTATTGACAAATTTTAGTTTTAACCATAAATTTAAAGGCAAATATACTATTCGCTACACTTCGTGAATGGTGATGGTAGATGAGTGAGGTATATATCTTCAACTGAGTTTAATAGGCATGTGTCACTAAACTCATCGTGTTTTTTGGCAGATGCAAGTCATATGAGAGGGCCAAGAAGAAGCTGAGAGTGTTGGAGGCTCCTAATGTCCTTGTTGTTTCTCTTAAAAGATTTCAGGTAACCACTTAAGGAATGTGTATTTTGTTTTACACCTAATGGTTAAAGAACCTTTCCCCAATGGCATGAAATGTTTTATACCACTCCTTAATAAACATGTTCTGCCTAGTTCTCGAACTCATAACATGTTGACTGTGAGGGGTAGTTGAATCATGATTACCATAGGCTTCGAGATATGTTGTCAGGTTTTGAGATATGTAATAGCTTCAGAAAGTGGGTAAAAAACATGTGGTTTTAAGGTGTGGTATAAAACATATATCCTTGTGAATAATCATACTATTCATTTGGCTTGTTTATTAATTGTTTTGTATCCATATGGCTTCAGACGGGCAAATTTGGGAAGCTGAACAAGGCTGTCAAGTTTCAGGAGATTCTGAATCTGGCTCCGTACATGAGTGGGACAAGCGACAAGTCCCCTATTTACCAGCTTTACGGGGTAGTGGTTCACTTAGATGTTATGAATGCTGTGTTTTCTGGTCACTATGTGTGCTACATAAAGAATAAACAGGGAAAGTGGTTCAAAGCTGATGACAGTGTGGTATGTTCTTACCAGCTACTTCCTACACCTTTCACTGTGCTGGGTTTTTATTCAGTTATTCAGTCTTTTCTTTTTCTGGAATATAAATGCTTCATATCCCATTATACCTGTGGAGACGGGCAGAGGCAGGCACTGGGTTCTGCTAAGCGTATTATTTATCTGCATTTAGTCTAGTAACAGGACTCTAGTGGCAAATGGCTGGGTTCTTCTTTAGTTGTTTATCTTAGAGATGAGCTTTCTGATCCCTTCACTGTTTGGATCTCATTAATTTGACTCTGTTGTTAATCATGGGCGTAGGTGCAAGCGGTGGAGCTTGAAAAGGTTCTGTCTAATGATGCATATATTCTTTTCTACGCAAGGTAAAAATGTTTCAGAAATCTACTCTCTGTCTCTCAGTTTGATCCTCAAGTTCATTGAATTTCTTACTTAGGTGCTCACCCCGTGCCCCAAGAGTAATAAGAAGTTCAATGGTTCCCCGCGATCTTAGAAAAACAAAAAGTAAAGCTAAATCTCATCCATGGGATGTTTCAATGGGTGGGCCCGCCTCCAACGGCTACTTTGACAGTTATCACAGTCGGAGCTCACATGCAGAAGAGGAGTCTTGTTCGAGCGAGTATTCTTCGTCTTACTTCTCGTCAGAGGCTGGGTCCCACAGCACGGAGAGCAGTAACAGGGAGTCGGTGAGCACAATGGACTGCTCGTCGGATGCTGAGAGCAGTAGTTGTTGCTCTGTGAATACAAGTCCGAAGGCGGATCGAGATGCAAGCAAAGGGAGAGGCAGCTGCAATAGGGTTGGTAGGTATAGTAGGGAGAGTGACTCCAATAGGTTAGGAAGCAATAACTCTTTTGAGAATGGGAAAGTAGGTGTATATTTAAGAAGATCCATGAGTTGAGGATTTTATGTGGGGTAGATGGGTCTTAGGAGCTCTCATTTTGTCACTCTTCCCCTTTATACATAATAATAAAATAATTTTCTTTTTTCTTTTAGTTTTACTTATAAGCAGATGCTTAATATACATATCAAATGTTTGAGTAACACACTTATGTGGCCCAAATGCATGGTTCTTCTTATGTGTAATGAATTGACCCAAGTTTAATTTTTAAAAATGTATTAGTTTTCCTTAAAAAATTATTACTTTTTTGCGAGAAAAGTATTAATCATTGAAAAATTGATATAATGAATGGACTTCAAATTTTCTATATTTTTTATTTTGCGTCTTTTTTAGGTTCACTTAATAAGGTAGCGAAAAAATCACTTAATTGGTCAAAAAAAAAATATTCTTTTAATAAAAGTATCAATCCGAGTGATACTTTCATTAATAATTTTATTAAAACAAGTAATACTTTTGATCAATTAAGATATTTTTTTGAAAAAAAAAAAAGCAAAACTTCTAGAATTAGTTCGATTCGTTTAATATAAAAGATTCATATCTCCGGCATATAAGTTTTTGCCTAAATTTTTAGCTCTTGATTTCTGACCTCTCAAGATCATGTAAAATTGCCTAGACGTGCCAAAAAAAACTCTAGTGCTAGGGATTATTTTTATTAATCTGTTTAAATATGGGATTTTGTAGTGGGCTTTACCGATGGTTCGTTTGATAGCCTACACTCTACTTCAGCCCTTAATTGACTATTAATACCTCAATTTCATCTAACTACGCTCCACTCCTAATCTGTTCGATAATAGTTGTTTGAACATGTGACATTTTGAACTTTTTTAATTACCAAAATAACCCAAAAAAATACGGGCCGAGACCAAAATCAAAATATGGCGGGTAAAAATATTGGACTCACAAGAATTGTCTTGGGCTGAAGCCCACTATTGGCCTAGCCATCATGCACCCTTACAATCAAGACTAACGTGACACAATCACGCAACACTTTCGACTTGGGTTTTTGTTAACAAGTGCCCAGAATCTCCTCCTTAAGATCACTTGTTACATTAGAACGTTTTATCTTGTGTTTCACAAAGTTCACCAAGCACCACATACCGTATATTAAAAATAGGGCGACAGAAAATGAAACAAATCATTTAACAAAGAATTCAAACTGCTGTCAACTCTGGTGGAGAGAGGAACGGCTATAACTACAATGCAGTGGTTGCTAGAGCCTTAAGAGCCAGCACATAAAGGGCCAAATGTTAACCATAAATTGTTATCAACGATTATTTACGAAATATTCACTTTTTCAATAATTTATGAAGAAAAGCTCTAGAATCATTCAGTTTGAAGCCGACCTGCTTTTAAAAATCAGCTTCAAACTGACTCTAACGATCAGCTTCTAATATTTACACACTTTATAATCACTTTTGTTTCAAACAGCCCGAAAAAGAGTTTACGAACACCCTCTCAAACAAATTATATGATACACAACTCTCGCTTTCTGAAAAGACATTCATCACTCAAAAAAAAAAATTTGAAACCTTCATCATGTAACCGCAGTTGTAATTCCACAATAGTACAACTTTACATGATCTCAGATTCACAAACTTCAGCAAGTCCATGTCTCCTTGCACCACCGATTCGTTGTTTTCCTGAAAAATCGAAATGTGTACTATTTGAACTGTGATCAGCATGACATGCTAGTAACCACACACCAAAATAAACAAAAGAAGAAAAAAATTACATTTGACGTGGCCGACGCAAATCTAAGCGTGTGTTTAAAAGTGCAAAAGAAAGAAAAGGGCCGACACTCTTTACATGTATCCATACTGTGTGCAACTACAATGGTGCCACTACTTCAAGATTAGCAAAAATAATGGTATCGGACAGGACCATCACGGAAAATTCTACCCTACCCCATTTCCTTAGATGTATGCCATGTGGTGCATGTCTGAAGAATCAAAGATCAATTCAATTTCCAAACATGTGCCACATGACACATCCATAGGGTAGAATTAGCCGCGGCCCCACGAAACTTTATGCATGATGCAAAGATGTAGCCTCATATCACATACATAACAAGATACATTACCGAACAGCAAAAAGCAGCCGGTCAAACATGAATTATTAACAACGGCGAAAGCACCCAGTAGGACAATATCAGCTTTGAGTGCACTCAAATGGATGAACACTCCCTTCAGCAAACTCATGCATCCGTAAACGCTCCAAAATTTCGAAGGGCCTGAAACGATTTGAACATTAAAAAAGGAACATCCAATAAGATGACGCAAGTCCATCATGCAACCCAGACATGTGCAAAGTTTTATGCATAATACTCCACATTATATGAAACATTGACAACCAAAAGAAAAGTAAACATATAAAAGACGAAAGATAACATAAAATCAAATACATCTCCAACCAGGAGCATAATACATACAAAATCGCTTCACGGGTGCGATTCAATCTGCGTTGATTCCCTTCCATAGCATCTAACACATTTGATGTCTCTGGTCCTGCTGCTCCCCCAGCAACAATGGAGGGGACTGGAGAATTCGGAGTCCAAATCTGTATCCAGACACAGTTTGGTTGTTAATAGGCCATTCCTTTAGAGATCTAAGATAAGAAACTTTAGATATGTAACCTTCCCACCTTTATGGTGCTATCAATTCCACTAGTTGCAACAACACAATCATATGGATGACACTGTATACAATTGACAACTGCACAGGATGCATTGAAGACATCAGATTATACTGTTGTAGTATCAACTATCAAGCTTGTGCAGATCCCTAGAAACACGTAGTGAGGAGTGCCCGCAATATGGGGACCGAATAAAACAAATGAATCCATGCTGTAATCATATTAAATATTAAATGATTATTATGTAGGACATACTGCTCACTAAATGCAGACCCAATTTCAGTGCAAATGGAAGTAGAACTACTCAATTTGTACAAATCAAAGTATAGGTACTCAAATAGAAGAAGGAAAGTTTGAAGTGCAAGGACCTAATGTTAACAAATAAAGTGAAAATTATTTACAGGATCCCCAAAACAACAAAATTCTAGCAATATAACCAGTTTTATATTAAATGCGATGCTATATATTTCATTGCATGTTGTGAGTGATGATACCCAATTAAATTTCAAGACGCTGAGTGGGTTCGGAAACTACAAGTTTGCCATACTATGTCAAGAGAATCCCACTAACTTGAGTGAACATCCAACCCTATATCATAGTCTATATGATATTGATGAAATGTATGTAACTATACATATGACCATGGACACTTTACAAGGTTCCCAAGACTCGCCATGAGAAGAACAATTTCAAGAGTATCACCAATATAAGATGTTACTATGATTAGCAATTATTTAAGCAACAAACGAATAAGAAAGTCTGCTCAGCACCCCACTCCCACCACCTCTTCTATTTCCTTAGGTACTTCCTTTTTTTCTTATTTCTTTATTTCTTGGGGGTGAGTTTGTGGTTGGGGGGGGGGGGTGGGGGTGTCAGGTGGGTAGGGTTTTTACCTGCATCATCTCCATGCAGCATTTTTACTAGACGACCAGTTCTCTTTTCCCAGATAAACCATCTACCATCATCACTTCCACTAGCAACATATTCACCTGGATGCAAAGAAAATATAATTGACAATATATCACAGTATGGTAAATATCATAATATAATAGATCCAATGTTCACTGAACTTCAACGGCCATGTTGTAGAACTAACTAAAATATGTTCGTAAAAACAGGACTGATCTCTTTGCTGACACAGTCAACCCATGTATATTTCTGAAAGCAGAAAATTCCTAGCAAAGATGCATTGTTCTAATGGGGTTCAACATAAGAAAATATGTATACCTCTAAACAAGTTACAGGTTAAAGATAATAGCTCGTGAAAGATATTAGCTAGATCTATTCCATAAATCATCTTTTCATTAGAAGCATTTTAAGAGTCTTTAATATGCGTGCAGAAAACATAAGAAAAGACAATGATTGTGGACCAAGGTAAATTTAACAAAAATTAGATATCTCTGAACAAAGGATTCAGAAACATGAAGACTAAAGATTACATCAGTGGAAGGGGTCTTCCTTTGCTTTAGTAGTTGTAGAACATAATTCTCATCATCTACTCAGTATCCGGTAGGAGGATGCAAAATTATAGCAGAGAAACATATATTTACCCTCTCTTTGCTCGTTTCAGGAATAACGTTGCCTAAGCATGCACAAGAATTTGTGAAAGGTCATGAATGTACCTCTTTGGCCAACAAAACTAGCTTGCTTTATATCAGTGCCTATATTACAATGGCCTACGTATCTCTGCTGCATATCGATCGCCGTCTCAGCCTGCAACATGAACAAGATAGTAAGTTCAAAAACACCATAGCAAGTATTGTAGAACTAATCAACTACATCTTGGAAAGGTACACAACAAGTATTACAAACATTTTAGTGGGATGAAAGCAAATCTAATCATCAAATTTCATTCCATGTGTTACGTGGAATGTGAAATAACAATTAATAATAACTTGATGAAGACAATAAAGAAGAATTAAAATTTTGGAGAACAGATAGAAAGCAAAGCTGTTACAGAAGGTAGTAACTCCATGCAATCATCATGTGCAAGAGAGGTCTGGAATTAATTAGGAAAGAAAGTCAAAAAATTCCAACCCAACAAAGTAGCACATATAGAAGTCACTGCCAACAATGAGAAGAAAAGGATAGAAACTTGATTTAACCACCCAAAAAAGTCTGAAGCCACATACTCAACAAAATTGCAAACAATTAACTGAGAACCGACCCTAATCCAACCACTACACCATCCAACGAAATATAGACTATAGAAGGAAGAAATTGGTGGGTTTGAGATATAATTGAACAAATGCAAACAAGTAAATTATAACTGCAGTTATGATCCATCAAGTCACCAAAACAAAAACAAAAGCAAAAAACAAAAAAAAAAAAAAATCATCACATTGAGCAAAGCCAGGGCATTTTGGAGAGCAGAATAGGATCAGAACCTGGTACGGCCCTTTATCATTTTCGTGTGATGACCCCGAAGAGCCATTGGGCCTATCAGTTTCTGTAGAGTCCTCTCTCCTGTGGATTCTCAGATTCAAATGTCTAGGGAGAACGTTGGAATCAACATCATGCCCTCCTTCAGTAGATATGGATGCTTCAAAATCCAATTCAAGCTCATCATCATAATCAGAGTCTTCTATTTCAGGGCCGTCTACTGAAGTGTCATTCTCTCCTTCGGCATGGTAGATTATGTCGCTTAGAGAAAGCACTCTCCCTGCCCGATGATTTGCTTTTGATTCTCTATCACACTCCTTGTTAGATTTTTCAGCTTCAGCTATAAGCCAGGTGCATGAAATGAATCATCTAGTGACAGTCGAATAAGATACACAAAATATCACATAAATACAAGTATATCACCTTCTCTTCCTCTTAAATGGAAAAATGGTGAATTGTAGTTAAAACTGAAATGAATATTTTAGCATGATCTTGAACACGGGAAACTTAAAGAACACAACTCATGCAAAGAGAACAAGGGCATCATCGAACAGAAACAACTTGTGCAGTTCATATGCATATAAAGGCTTCCTGAGGTAGTGAATGCACTATAAATTTGTCAAAGGTAGGTTTTAAAAGGCAGGAAAAAACCAACTGATTTCTAGAATAAAACAGCAACAATTGCCTTTTCTAGTCCACCCAGATATTAGAAGCAGAGAGAGGAATTGCTTATAGCTAGCAAATAGCTCCTACACTGCATGCTAAGTTAGAAATGTGAAATCCCACTCTTTGAATTGACTCCATATTCAGACATATTTCACTTTACGTTCATAACTATCTCTAGCAAGATAGTTTTTTTCTTATTAAAAAAAACTATCTCTAGCAAGATTGATCTTCAATTGTGGTTTGGCATCTACACGTCTAGGGGGGGGGGGAACCCAAAATAAATCGCCAGAAGGCTTATTTAAGAGAAAATTCAGGCTCACAATGTCCTGGAACTCCCACAGGGAAAAGAAAAAGGATATTAATAATAAAACAAAAAAAAACAAAAAAACAGAAAGAAAAAAAGGAGACAGGGAGTTGGGCAGGGGGAGAAAAGGGAAAAACTGTACTGAGACAACTCTAAGACAATACACTCACAGTTAGGTGTTCATGATACCAGCAAGGCACTACAAATTGCATACCTGCAGCAATACTCTTCTTAATATTGTCCACCCTCTCCATAATTTCAAAATCAGATGGAACCAAAGATTGAGATGCAATGGCAAAGTCCAAAGCTTCTTTATGTTTTTCCAACTGCAACAATAAACAACCAGAGCAGCAACCAAAGGCTTAGATAAAGCAAAATGTAAGTTCTGTCTACACTTGGAGCATAGGCTATGTGATTCAATAGAAGTAAAGGATCATTAAAATGTTCACTTTTTATGTATCTAAAGAAGTTATCATGTCATCATCTACATTGAACTTATAATATTATTATAAAAAGCATGAGGTTCTGTCTTCTTACAAGCGCAAGACCAACACAGTGGTCTAACTTCTAAGAAAACCTCAATTTACAAGTTCAATATGGGCTTGGAATACCTATAGTGGGATCTTTCTCTATACTATATGAAAAAATAACAAATAAAACCTGAGACCTGCACATCTAAAACTATTTTAAATTATTGATTTTTCTCTAAAATTATTGGTCTAGTTCAAGACTGTTAGGTATTGAATTATGAATATCATAATGAAGTTACCATGCACAGAGCTTCAGCCATGCAGATGAGTGCCCTGGTTGAAGAATGATTGATTTGTAGAGCTCTATGACAGTCCCTGATGGCCATATACGAGTCATTTTTCCACCGTCGCTATAACAAGAGGAAAAACGAACAATTGAACAAATGAAAAGGAAGTTGCAGAAGTGAAGCTGGGTGACGAGTTTCAGATATGCGGACCTTGAGCAACAAGGATGCACGTATACACAAGCACTCATGCATCAGAGTTGGCCCAATCTCACAACCATGACCATCCAAAACTTCATTACAAGCATCAATTCCATAATAATAATCAGTTTCTCCTCTCAACGATTTTTCTGCAATCTGAATTAATTTCCTGCACTTATCAAGCTATTTTTTTTTTTTTTGAGAGAGAGAGAGAGAGAGAAGAAGAAGAAGAAGAGACACTTATCAGCAAATGAAACTGTAAGCTCGTATACCCACTTATTAAGGCAGAAGATGCATACTCTTGCAGCTTTGTTCAAAGATACACCAGAAAGAGATGACTGCACTTCTACTCTGTCGAGTACGGGACTCAGGCGGGTAAGTTTTGCGACATCTGCTGAGGTATATTTCATTGTATTCCCGGAAACTGTTAAAAGAAAATATAAATATAACAAAAATTATTTATTGAGTATGCATTGATATCAGTAAGCAATTAAGCATAGTAATCTGATTTTCATTCAAATGGAAAATACTGTTAGCATCACAAAAAAATACAAGTCAAATCTCCAGACGTGCAAAGTACATATCGAAATAACAGCATTAAGAAAAAAATGAAACTACCAATTGTTGTGCAACTCATCAAAGCTATGGAATAACTATTTCAGCTGGCCTAGTTCATTAAAGCATCTATCTTCCAAGTACGCCATAACGTTGCAGTGTAGTGGAAAGTAACTTTATGCAGAAGTCTTAAAGAACCATCTTATGTCCATTTGGACTAAAAGAATTCCACTTTTGTTATTTCAACAAACAGGTGTGTTGGTTGTGAGATAAGTAGACCTTCTAGTCTTATATATCAACAAATGGGGAATAGCCCACATGAAAATAGTGCCGCCTGGATCTTAGAATGCCAAAAGAGAACAATAAAGGAGGAATCAAGTTTATTAGGAAGCACAATAAAAGGATGGAACATGATCAAAGGAAGATAGTTTGGATGAGATTCACACAGCGACTGGTTTAGCCTGAGACCCTGGTAATATGAAACATTTCTAACATGTTCGAAAGCTAATAACACACACCTTAATTGGAGGATAAGCTCTTGAAGTGTCTCAGCAATACAATTTAGTAATTAAAATGATTATAGGAGCTTGTTCAGTTATAGGAGGAAAATTGGCTTCCACCAAGTAACTGCTTTTACCAATATTTAAAAAAATTGAAACCTCATTAACTCGTATGCCTCTTGAAAGGTATTTTGAGAAGATTATAAGCTTAGTCACGCAGCCCAAGACATGATGCATCGTAATATATAAAGATAAGACCTAGATGCTTGTGGGGGGAAATGAATTGTACTCAAAGTGCATGCAATTCATGAAAGAGCACTAGAAACCGGTGCAAACAGATAATTTAAAGAAATAAATTGACTAAGCTTCTTTACTCGGCAAAAAGCTCCCAATTATATGTAGAGATGGCAAAATACTCCAAAAGCGAATGAGTAACCCGTCCCTGCCCCAACTATGCCAACAATGCGAGGACGGATTTTAGGTCCCCCACCCCGATTCCAAAATTTACATATATTTATTAATCTTATCTAAATTGGGTACATATAAGAAAAAGATTATTATTTTAAATTATATATTATTTAGTACTCAATGCATTAATTTTTGAAGTTTAAACAACATTATTAAATATTTTATATAAAATTTAACATAAACATACACATTAATATGTTGAGGTTTAAAATAAAAGTTATGAATTGAAATATTATTTTAAGTATAAGTTAAGTCAACGGATTACACGTTCCCACACGGCCCCTGATTGATCTCTACCTAATAATGCCCTGGTCCTTCAGGAGACGAGTACGGGGATGCCAAATCCCGGGCCCAACACAGCCTGTTGCCACTCCTAATTGTATGCGGTCAAAGGTACTCAATAATTATTTACTCCAATTGGTGTCCATATATCAAGAGGATAGAACTGAGTTTGTTACTATACTACAAAGGAAATTATCAGTTAAATCCCTACTTGACAAGCAATTCACATCCTCTTACAAAGCGGCTCTCCTTCCTAAAATTGTCGGTGTAACGTTTTCAAGGTTTTTTGGTTTCCATTTCTGCTAGGATCAAATGGATTGGGCTAAGCCCAACCATAAGAAACCCAATGTTGGCTTCCTCATATATGTATATAATTTTTTTTCCCAATCCAACTCTACCTAGCATCATAAAAGATACCAAGACTGTTGGGTTATGCCTAGGATAGCCAACTAGATTTCATATCAGCTATTTACATGGTTATTTGTGGAAGCAGCTTCCACAACAAATAGCCATGCTGCTGATGAACAAGTCGTGCAAATGTAACTTTGATGTTAATCTGATCCATTATCACAAAAATGTTGTCAACAAAATAAGAAAACCAACACATTAAATACTTCAATACTGTCCAAAGAAGCATCCACTCTTCATAAACAACCACTCATTTATGTTTAGCATTGGCTGACACAAGAAACTTGGTACTGAATAAATAAAATATAAAACAGACCAAAATAAATTCATGTAAAACTGATTTCATGCTCCACATGTGCCTAAAAAGGTATTGAAATTTAATCATGAGCACAGATGTAAAGGGAAGTATAATTGTATTCCTGAATTAAATATTAATACATACCAGGATTGATATCCATCAAGTACACATGCTCCCCACTATAGCTAAGCAGAACCTCCTCCCCATTAGGACTAAAAGCAACATGAGTGAGATGCAAGCTAGTACGACCCTGGCAAGAAATATGAGAAATATGAAGTTGTCCAGGCAGCTTTTGCATCACGAGATCACCCCCAAAAAAATAAAAAAAAGCAAAAAACAAACAGATAGAAATCACCAACATATTTGCACTAGAAAAAAAGCAAAAACAAAAACCAAAAAGGAGAACTCTAAAGATCATAATTACACACATCCACACTTGAAGAAGCCTGCTCATGACAAAAAAGATCGTGCTACTCCATCATAGAGCAAGTTGTTAACACACATTTTGGTGGGACCTCACAGCAATTCCAGTGGAGGATTCTACAGTAGGTTAGGACATTTTAAGTTTCAACATTAACATTACCTTCACTTTCAGAAAGATTCATTTATCAGGTCACCTTCCTTTATACAAACGGTCACATTAAGTATGATGTAAAAAAAATGGTCATTTTCATTAGGATTTTGAGCATGAGATAAACTTATCATAATTTAGTAGTGGGAGGCTTCATCAGGAATTCCTCGAACAATGTCATTTAACATCTCAACATGATATTTTCAATCTCTCCTTTTTCTCATATGGTGTTTATCATAATTTAGTAGTGGGAGGCTTCATCAGGAATTACTTATAAACAATGTCATTTAACATCTCAACATGATATTTTTCAATCTCTCCTTTTTCTCATATGGCAATGTGAAAACAGCTCGCAAGCAGCTACTATTGAGATTTTCTAAAAAACTGATTAAATAACAAAGGATCCGTGAAGCTGGAGCCTAAAATTCTTAACAAGAATAGAACAACTTTTGGTATTATACTATGAAATAGTAAAGACTTGAAAAGTTGCTTCATACTATGAAATACTAAGACTTGAAAAGTACTCATTTGAAGAAGGTAATGGAGGATATAAAGCAGAACTATGAAGAGCACAAGTTGTATGCGAACACCGGTGATAGAACACATCCAAGGAAGATTGGATAGCTTCCAATAAAGCGCCTATAACTGACAGCCATCATTCTTTCTTTTGGAGATTTCATCAATTAACCAATTCCAAGAGGGAAATAACAAAACCCCAACTTTTTTCATGCAATGACATACAATATGTATTTTGAAGCTTTAAAATGAACAGGCAGATGGTATGCAGACATTCTTCCTCGCCAATTTAAGGTATACAAGAAATCAATATTTATACGTAAAATTTCATAAGAAGCACTGACATATTCAATGTCCATTTATTAAACGAAGGATTTTACTTATATGGTACCCATTACAATATGATACAGAATTTAGTCATCATTCTTTTCTCTAACATCACAGTTATCATGTAGAACCGTAGTCCAAAGTCCAAACATAACACAGGATTTCACGCAGGACTGAATTTTACTAGATCTGAAAACAAAAATCGCACCTAGTGGCAGATGAAAAGCAATACAAGTGAAACATATAAAGCCAAAAAACGAAAAGAAAGATAACACAATAAGATGGAGAAAGCATCATCTATGAAATATAAAATTGAACTAGTGGTTAAGTCATGGACTAACAGTATCAGAGAGATGCATTGGGCAAAAGTAATTCACACAAGGAGGCGGTGGCGACTTATTTCGACTACATGACAGAGGAGGCAGCATTCGTCTATCATACAGACGAGCAAATGCATCACTGCAAGCAATAAGGATGGTAATTAGTAGGTGCACAAACTATAACAGGAATGCACTGTATATAATAGGAAAACATCTAACTATAAGACACCTGCCACCAACAAGGAGCAGATGAGGCCTTGTAAAACTGATATCACAAGACTTCAGACCAAGGGACTGCTTCGGAGGATCTTGTAATGACTTTTTAGCTCCACACCGTAAATCAAGCTGCAATTAAGGGGATACAACCCCAGTTCTTAGTAAAAGAGTGAAAATATCCCATTCTCTATTGCACTACAGATTCATCAAAGCCCTCTAAAAGAATTTGTAGAAATCCCAAGTAAAATGTAAGCTTGTGCAAATGGATGATCATGCATGTGAGAACCTTGGATGTGGAAAATGGGTCGCATCATACCACATTATAGTAGAAGGTTAGCAGTTCGTGCAAATTGTGTTCAGGTTAATTTGGGTAATGGCCCTTCAAATGGGTAACTACTCCTGATACCTCACTCAGCAATTCATGCTCAAAACCCCCACTCCCACCCCCAAAAGAAAAAAGAAAAAGAGCAACTATAACCAACCACGTGAGAGTTGTTATTGATATAAGAAATAAAGTCATTATTTGCTTGACAAAGATGGAGCTTCCATGTCTAAAGGTACAAAGAAGAGTGACAATAAGAGCTCCATTTAGAGCTTAGCTGAAAGGCCACATTTAGTAAATTAGTGTTTCCCTATTTAGTCAAAATGTTATTGTTGTTGATTGAAAATGTCAAGATCATAGCTTATATCTTTCGGGGCATTTTTCGTTCTTCCACACCGAACTAGACACCTTTTCTTTATAAGAAACAAATGGTTTTACTAATAGCAGGGAATAATACTTGTATCTTGTCCTACAATGAGAAGTGGTTATCCTACAACTATAGTATAATACTTGTATCTTGTCAGAAATCAGAAATGTAAAAGCCTCTGAAACTCCTATGAACTGAAATCCACCACACAACCGTAAACTTGAATTTTTCCCAAACTCCCTCTAATGATTCCTCTACGTTATCAAAGACTCTCCTGTAATAGACCAGCATAATGCATGTACGTTCCCCGAAGATGCTTGGCTCTTTTACTGATGAGAGTACCCAAATTCATCATAAAGCAACCATTAATGATCTAGGGTACAGCCCAGGATAGATTTAGATCCGATAATACCCTGTTCCATAATCAAAGAGAAAATGTACAATGCAGAAAAGTGTAATCCACATGCTCAGAATCTCTTCTGCAAAGCAGCACCAATTAGGGGATAGCAATACTTTTGGAAAGCGTTTTTGCACTACGTCACAGGTAATAATTCTGCCCATAACCATCAACCATGAAAAAAAAACTGAACCTTCTCAGGTATGGAGATACCCCAAATCTGTTTATAGAAGGGAAAAGATGAAAATCGGAAAAAAGAAGAGAAGAAAGATCTGTAGGAGAAAATGCCTGAAGATCTAAATCCCAAATCCTACAGCCCTCCATAGCCATAGATAAACTAACCCCTGCAAGAACCTCTCCTAAACAACATCAATTAGAAATTTCAGGATCTCCAGGCTCCGAAAAGAAAAAAAGAATATTTAGGATAAGGAAGACGGATTTGATTGGTTAGGATTCATGGAATACAAGGATACTGAGTTATTATGTAAAAGAGAAATGAGATACTGAGATGGGAATTGAACACGGAGAGGTTAATCCCCTAGCCATGTCTTCCAAAACCTTTTCCAATCTGTAACTTCTACGGAGCTCGCGAAAGCTGGATAAACCCTAGAAATAGAATTCCATGGCACCCAAACGTAGTTCTTGATGCAAGACCCACGTCCCATCCATTTTCTTGACTTCCGTACTAGCTAGTAATAATTATTCCCCACAAATTCTTCTTCTTTGAAGTATCTCCACCACCAATTTCCCAGCAACGCCTGATTTCTTAAACTCAGGCTTCAAAATAGAGGACTTAGGCAAGGGGACCAATTCCTCTTTAATTTTGTGGTGGACGTTTTGAGCACTCATTGTCCAAGGTAAGAAACTATCTTTGCTTAAAGGCTTGTTAGTGGGCAAAGATCAAGTTGAAATTATGTATTTGCAATTTGCCGATGATACAGTTTTCTTTCTTCAAGCGGAGGAAACTAACTTGAGGACTTGAAAAAATTCTTCATACTTTATGTAGTATGTCTGGACTTAAAAGATTAATCTGGACAAAAGCACGTTGGCAGGAACTAATTTGGGGGCAAAGTGAGATAAGTTCATTGGCCAACTTGGTCGGATGCTTAGTTGTTGATTGGCCCATCAACTTGGGAGTACCCTTAGGAGGTAATCCACTCAAAATCTCATTATGGGAGCCAGTTGCAGCCAAAATTTTGAAAAGTCTTGGCGGGTGGAGAAAAGCCTTTTTTTTCTATAGGAGGCAGCCTAACTCTTATTCAATCCATTTTCAATGCCATCAGGACTTATTACCTTTCTATCTTTCGGATTCCAACAGGCATAGCTTCTTTGACGGAGAAAAAAATGAGGGACTTCTTGTGGGATGGATTGGATGGGGAGACTAATTCCCACCTAGTTTCATGGGATGTGGTTACGAGACCAAAGAAATGGGAGGGCTGGGTATCGGAAACATTTGCACCAGAAATAAGGCCATAGAAAATGGTGGTGGAGCTTCCAAAACGAGAAGGAATCCTTGCGAGGGGAAATTATTAAGAGCAAATATGGATGTAACAGAACAGATGGGATGTTGGCCTTGCAACTCAAATGACATTTAGAAGCCCAAGTTTATTTCTAGAGTTCCTAATTTCCTCCAAGCCACTAAGGTCCAGTTGCTGGAAGCCTGGAAGGTACTTGGTTCAATTCTAGGAGTATACCTGTTACGACATCCGACCAAGCTAGGGAGCCATAACTTAACCCAAAACCATGGTCAAAGGTAACGGGTTGACTCCCACTTATATACCCTTCCACACTCTCATGTGGAACCGATGTGGGATATTGTAACAATCCATCCGCTTTCAAACCGGACGTCCACGGACGGCACACTCCAGGTGGCAACCCATACCAAGGCCCACTTCCCGGGTGGCAATCCCCCCTTGGGCCCACATCTAGGGTGGCAACCCCTGGGCCTGCCATCGGGTAGCCCCTTTCCGCAGTCCTCCCGGATCTGGCAGGTCAGACCAAATTGTTAGGCATATAAGCTAGGGAGCCCT
Source organism: Ajuga reptans (assembly GCA_032274785.1). Classification (NCBI taxonomy): domain Eukaryota; kingdom Viridiplantae; phylum Streptophyta; class Magnoliopsida; order Lamiales; family Lamiaceae; genus Ajuga; species Ajuga reptans. Next base: position 21,535 of record JAUEKW010085619.1, read on the forward strand.
AACTTAACCCAAAACCATGGTCGAAGGTAAAGGATTTTTTTTTTTTTGATAAGAAACATATACGTTTTATTGCAAAAAAGATAGGAGGGATGAGATGTCCCTCCAATTACATCAGATCAGTATAA
>JAUEKW010085620.1:0-12664 GCA_032274785.1 Ajuga reptans
ACTTTAGTTAAGTGTATAAATACTACACATTTGTATGAAATCTGCTAGAGCAATTAACACAAATGACATAAGAAGTCAAAAAAATAGAGACTCACTATAAAAGTGGGAGATCATTATGCTATCTCACGATTGTGGTTTCAAATGGCAATAAGGACTTTGCTTAGTTTATGAAAATACATTTTTCTTAATCTTTCAAGAGTTATAAGCACATAACATCTCTTCCTAATTAGACTAATTGTTTTGGTCTTAAAGTTTATTCAGTAATGAATTCCTCTATGACTATAATGATTAGACCATTAGTGCATCACAAGTACCAAAAGAGCGAGGAACTGTAAAATTCTAGATGTCTAATGACATAATGGTTAAAACCACAAAAGCTCTGTATGCACCAAGAGCTGCATGGACAGTATTAAGTAATGAAATTGTGTTAGAGATTATCATTTAGAAACTAACTGTGAGAATGAAATTGAATATATTATGATACTTCTAATGAATGTGTGAAGAGAACAAATCTTAGAAAAAATAATGAGTCAATTTAGTCGCACATATTCCACTACTATTATGATTATTGAATCAAATGTTGTCACCAACAATGGACTTTGGAACACAAACTCATATGCTATTATCCACGTGAACTTCGGGGCATTGACTGATACATGCTTTGTTACGACTGTCTTAGACATCCTAATCATGACACAGTGATTTGTATTCAAGAAATTATATCTGTATAGTATCAGTGTTAATTCTATTATAATGCAGTCAATACTTTCAAAAGCACTAGAAGCACGACATACATCCAACTCTGCCTTATTAGTTATCTTAAAGGCACATCACTCATTCTGCAAAGCCTATTATTTGGCAAAAAGTAGGATCGAGACATTCATATGCCAAATATAAAAGCAAGACATTTCATTCTTACAAAAGAACACAATATAATATATGTGGACATATCAAAAGTATCTATGATTCTTGTAAATACTTTGACACGCTAACTGATTATCATATTATTGTCCACAACAAATGTTGCATTTGAAAAACTCCTAAAAAAAGATTATATAAGGGCTCACCACCCTTACTCCATAAAGTTTATAAGACTTGTTAATGCTAAAGAGTTTTCATCAAAATGATTTGATGACTATTGCATATCTATCAGGGTCAATGTATAACATCCTTTAACCCATGTGCATACACAAAAATGGTATCACATAAGCCACCATCAAAAGGATATAGATGGAGGCTATGTCATTGAACATGCACACTAAGATGCATATCTGACATGAGGTAATGCAATACCGCTGTAACTTTACTTTATTCGTCTCAGACCCATTGCTAATCAATAATTTATGAAGTACCAGTTGGGAACTGGATATTAGCCTAATTTTACATTTACGCATATTTCATTACATAGTAGATGTGCCTATTGCGCCCCCACAGCTCACCAAAATTGGTCTTTAAAGACAATTAAGTATTTATGTTGGATATGAACTTTCAACTATTACCCGCTATTTGAAACTTTTAACAGGTGATATCTTTTTACCGCTAGATTTGTGGATTGTAACTTTATGAGACAACCTTCATGTCGTTAGGGGAGATAAGAAAAATAATTTTCTAAAGGAACGACATAAAGTGCTTCCCAGTATGTCTCCTTAGAATCCTCAAACTTCATAATGTAAAAGCGAAGTAAGACGAATTATCGAACTTCAAAGTATAGAAGATTTGATTGCTAATGCATTTGCCAAAATTGCTTAAGTGACAAGATCATATATATCAGCTGCAAATATGCCTGTAAGGTTAAAAGTCCCCTTTTAGGGGCACAACACCGCAGATAAATGTGATGCAACCATACTTAGTGGAGGTGTGGTTGAGGTCGTGGCTCCCGAAAGGAAATGAGGGACACCACATGGTTCGATAAATACCTGCCCGAGGAAGGTGACAGGTATGGCACAACTCGATTTAATCATCAATGAAATGAGCCACTCTCGTGATATTATCTCTGATTAATTATGTTCATGAATCATTACTGGAGGACGCTCCGAAGTTTGATATGATTTCAGAGAACAAAGACATATGAATAGATTATGAGAATGCGTATAAGATGATGGAACGATTTTCCATATTGGTGATATTGTTGCTTAAGGAATCATAGAGCACGATGATATCAAACTACGCTTTGTTGCAACATATCAACACAAGAATATTGGCCTAAATGAAAAGAATCAATTCAAGTAGAACTTTATTTTATGACAAAACAACGGGTACGTATTTAGTTTGGTAGTGCTAGCCTCACCAACTGTAAAGTTTGTATGACATAAAATATATTTTTATCAGTAAGCGTAGTGAGAAGAAAAAAGTCCTGAGATACGACGCTTACCTTGAAGCACGAGATTTTCTCACAACGCCCTGGAATTGACTATGACGAGATATACTCTCTCACAATGGACGTCACAACGTTCTACGAATAATTTTTCGAAGGATTGGAAATGGAGCATATTAATGTGGTTACAACGTATCTCTTTGGGGATCTTGTTTTTGAGATATACGAAAGTGTCTGATGGACTTGTATTGCCCAACTCAAGTGAATCTAGACCACGAAGTGCATTTACAATATTAGATTGAAATGCTCACTTTGATTAAAATAATCCGGACGGAAATGGTATACCCGTATGAGTGACTACTTGAATGGGAAGTGAAAAAACATTAACTTTACATTTGTACATTCATAAAGAAAGCAAGTTTCGGATTTACATTTATAGCAATTTATGTCTATGATAATGACATATTATATACTCTTAATGAAATAAGAGAAACCGTGAGATATTTGTTATCTAGATTTGAGATGAAGAATCATGGGAAAACTCGATATTGTCTTGAAGTGAAAGACCGAGTTTGTGAAATACTAATTCCTCACTCGCTTATATTCAAAAGATGATCGAACGATTTAACATGGATAAAGTGCAATCTATTACCACTCCTATGATTGGTTGAAGTGTGGACACAATGAAAGATCTATTTGTGTCTAAAGGAAATGACAAGGAGTTATTGGGAGATAAAATTTCCTACTTAAGTGAAATATGTGCATTATTGTGCTAAGCTCAATGCACTCAACCAAATATTACTTTCTCAATGAACTTGTTAGCTTTATTTTACTCAGGACAACATATTTCTATTAGAATAGTGCCAAAAGTATTTTGATATCCAAAGAAAACCATTGACATGAATTTGTTCTTCCCATATTAGAGACATGGAAGATTACACATGAAATTGTAACCTCTAAAGAAAATGTCAAATTGTAACCTCTAGCAGGACTACAGATGAAACTGTAACTCCTAAAGAAAATATTGAAGCTACCCCCCTTACTCGAAACACCAAATATTACTTTAGTTGGCTCTATCAGTGTTGATTGGCCAACTTACAGGTCATTTGTGAACTGGTTATGTAGTACCACGAGGAAGACGGAATTTTTAAGATCAACTAGCCACAGCTCCGCTAACTATCACATCAAATCACTCAGAGATTGCCCTAATGAAGAAGTTCATTGATTATGCTTAAACTCTAGCGACTTGAGTTCTACCAGTAAAGAGTCTACCAGTGTTTATGAAGACAATGCAGTTTGCAACAAGAAGATGAAACTAAGTATCTCAGCGATGATAATACGAAGCTATCACCGAAATTTTCTATAACCAACAACTACAGGCTATTCTCATGATTTATGTAAAATAGAGGAGACGGATACTTTCGAACTCTCTTGATAGATGTATGTATCATATGTGAGATGTGTAGACTTCAGGGGAGTTTCAACATAGGTGCGTTGCACTATTTTTCCCTTTAACCAAGATTTATTTTTCCCACTGGGTGTTGTTACTTGGCAAGGTTTTTAATGAGGCAACAAGTCATGCACCATTCGCCATTTTGATTTGGCGCAAGGGGGGGTGTTGAAGGAAAACCACAATTAGTGTGCCTTCATCAAAAGTAACAGATGAGGGGCAATATAGGTATTTACTATCTTTGGTGTATTTATGAAATTCTGTATTTAACACTCTATATAAATGAGATATTTGATGAATTAAAACCCTAGTCTTGATGTGCCTCTCTGTTCTTTACTTTCTTGTTTATTTTTCCACTTTCCTACAACAAATTTGATGTTCAGTTATAATTCTCCAACTAGTATAATCTTTGTGCGATGCACGGTTTGTAATTTAACATGAATATATATGAATAGTTTATATATTTATATGATTATAATATAGTGAAATGTTATAATCAACATATAATAAGCGATGGGAAATTATATTTTGTTTATATAATTATAATATAGTGAAATATTATAATCAACATATAATAAGCGATGAGAAATTATATTTTGTTAATAAAAAAAAGGCCAATAAAAATATAGAAATAAGAGTAAGTTGTGAAGTATTTATATTCGTTTAGACTTACATGAGTAAGATATGTATATTTTTCAATATTGCAAAAGGAAAATATTATATTATATATATATATATATAAGATTAGATATAAAAAATTCTTATTATAATAAACTCCGCATGCTTGGAGGGATTGCATATAACACAGAACTTCGGGAGATCAAGTCGACCTGGATTCCCTAACAAAATGAGAATCGGGACCTCAACGAATACACACATATTCGGTTTTGATTCCATTTTCTTTTTCTATATATGCATATACTATTTGGTGACAACGATTGTGAAACTCGTAATTGATTATGACAAAGGATGTAAAAGTCCACTTAAATAGTTTGCGAATATAATGTAATCGGTTCACATATAGTATCTATATATCATTGTCATATAATTTACTTAATTAACTCGTTAGATGGATGTCTGAAACGGAGAAAGTTTGACCAATTAATCCAACTTTGAAGAGTACGACCATGTTGGACGTGTATAATTGGCCAACTATGATTTCAAATTAGGCAACGAACAAATTAGCTACAACTTGGCTATGATTGTAATTATGGTTCCAATAATTGGTCAACTATGATTCCAAAAAGTAGGCAACTATTATTTTATATTCCAATTATGACCGAAATTTTATGTATGATTATAAATCAATTAGTTGGCCGATTATATTTTTCAAGTGTGCATTGTTGACCGGCAGAAATAACTAAAATTTTTAGAATAAATAATGAGTATCGAACTAAAAGTGCTATTTCTAAATTTAGTAGGTGTGTTTGGACGGAAAAATATATAGATTGCTATTTTTAGAGGGTTCCATTATTATATTAAGTAAGATTAGGAACAACAAATCGTGCGGGTTGGGTTGGGGTTCGATAACGGCCTAAAACCATGAGGGCTAACTTGAACCCACACGATACGCTTATTGTGTTGAATTGAAAATAGGAACCCGAATCAGACACTATAATATTAATACCCTGATAACTCAATCCAACCCGATAAGCTCGTGAATACTTGCATATATGTCATATTTAGGCCTAATAAATCTATTATTATTATTATTATTATTATTATTATTATTGTTGTTGTTGTTGTTGTTGTTGTTGTTGTTGAGTTTATAAAGAGTAGACCACAAACTAAAAAATTTAATTGAGTAGCACATCTATTTCAGAGCCAATCTCCATTCACAATTTGAACATAAGACATGATCATTAAATAAAATGCTTTCAAAGTCCCTGACGAACTCTTCTAATTAAATTCCCTAATGAGCATTTCCCTCTAGGCTGCCAGAGTTAAGACTCTTCTTAATGTAAACTTATTCCAATTAATCAATCAATTTAGGTTCATCCAATTTAAGTTCCATCTGATATTTTTTAGTACCGAAGCTTCCATCATTATTAAAAATCTTTAATTTATACTATAAATAAAAAATAAAATAAAATTGGAGTGTTAATATTCTATTGTCTTTAGGTTGTGCTTGGATTGGGCTTTGCCCATTAGGATCGAGCTTGGGCTAACCACTATAAGTATTTGGACTATAGGAGGATAGGGTTTGGGGCAATCTAGCAACCACTGGCGCCTCCCCTTGCCGATCCGTATCCTTCGCTACAATGTAGTTTTTTTTTTGTCTGAATGACGGTTTGATGTTGATCAAAACTGTCGTTTTGGATTTAAATCAAAACAACATGATTTTGACACCATAAATACATGCATATAGATAAAATAATTTTTTGTTATAAAATTTACAATAATATACATTATAAATAACACAATTGTTTACATTGTGCAACAAAGTACACAATTTGTAACTTCCATATTGATATTTATCATTTACTTTTGAACAATACCTTTTACAAAAAAAGTAATACATTTTCTCAAACAAGTATTAGTTTTTCTCGAAAAAGTATCAATTTTTTGCGAAAAAATATTATGCTGAAAAATTGATGTCAAATGAATGAACTTCAATTTTTTTCTTCATATTTTTCGATTGAATGCCTTTTTTAAGGTCCGCAATAAGGTGGCAAAAAAAATTACTTAATTAAAAATATATATTACTTTTTATTTTATTTTATAAAAGTATCAACAGAAGTAATGTTTATTCATAATTTTATAAAAAAATAGTAATGCTTTGATATTTTATGCTAGAAAAGTGATACTTTTAGAATTAATCCGGCCCGTTGTACATAAAAAAAATCCATGCATATGGTGTATTATAAGTTTAAAAAGTGAATTTTCTATCTCTTTTAAAATATATATATATATATTGGGGTTCTTAAATATATTGTTTATATTATACAACACGGTTATTTTTTCTCGAAAATAATGTTTAGTTGAAAGATGAAAACATGAATATATATATATATATATAAAGATATATATGAAACTGTAAAATAATAAATTAATCCTGGGAAACGATCTTCAAATAATTAATTAATTAATAATTAATAAATAAAAAGGTAGGAGAAAAACAAAAACCGGAAAAGGCAAGCAGAAAAACAAGTGTCTCAGAGAGCGAAACCCTATTATAAAAGGAGACGCTCACCCATTTGCCAAAATATCTCCCTCTCTAAACCCTAATCTACTTTTTAGGGTTTTTCCATCGCCTCTTTTTAGCAGCACGCTGCCTCTCTCAGCGCTGCTCTTTAACAAACCCTTTGTAGTTTAATACTTCATTCAGAGCTTTGTAATGGGTAAATCTTCCAAGAAATCTGCCACCAAGGTTAGAAATCCTCGTGTATAGCATATGTTTTCAAGAAGTTTCGATCGTTTGTTTGTTTGCTTTACAAAATATTGTTTAAAATTTTCCATTTTTTGTTGTTGTAGGTTGAGACACCTGCTGCTATCGCTGCTGCCACCAAGCCCTTGAAGAAAGGTACCTTTTTCTTTACAAGGCTTGGTTTTTTTTGGGTGTTTGTTGCTCACTGTCTTTCTTTTGTGTGTTGTGGAAATTTCCATGGGCTTACTTATGTTCTTGCTCTCTTTTTTTGTCGGCTTTCTTCTTGTAGTTAATTAATGGGCTGCCTGTATGTTGTGGAATTATGCGTTTTTATGGGTGCGGTATTAACTGTGGTTGTGGGATTAGTTTGAATATTAATGGGTATGATTATTGTTCTTACGTGTAATAGGCAAGAGGGAAGCAGAAGAGCCTATTGGCAAGAATTTTGTGAGTGCTAAGAAGCAGAAGGTTGAGGAGAAGAAGGTTGAGGTTAAGTCTAACAAGAAGCTTCCCAAAAAGAAAGTCGAGAGCTCGTCTGAGGAGGACTCTTCCGAGTCTGAGAAGCTTCCCAAGGTTTGATACTCGACTGCGTCCCTTTGTTTTTTCTTTGTTAGATTGACTATCTCTGTAGCTTATTTTTATTTTTTATTTTTTCAACTGAAGAGATAGCAGATTGATTGTGCACCACTGTTTTGGCTATTCTAGTGCTATTCTCCCGAAATCATAGCTGCCGCATTAAATTGTTCTCAATTTCCTTTCAATATACTCATGTGGCATTTGATCAGGCTAAGGCACCACCTGCCAAGAATGGCCATGTGGATTCAGATTCAGAAGATGAAAGTAGTGGCTTAGAGGAAGCTGCAAGTGCACCTAAGAAGGCACCTGCAGCTGCAGCAAAGAATGGGAAGGCAGCTCCCAAGAAGAAAGATGAGTCCAGTGATGATTCTGATTCAGAATCTGATGAGGATGTTGCTAAAACTAAGAAAGCTCCTGCAGCTGCTGCCAAGAAGAAAGCTGAATCAAGTGATTCTGAAGATGAAAGTTCTGATGAGGAGGTACCTGCAGCAAAGAAAGCACCTGTAGTTCCACCTAAGAAGGGTTCGGTTGCTGCTGCCAACAAGGAGTCTAGTTCTGATGAGTCTGAATCGGATGATGAGACTGACGAGGATGTTGCTCCAGCCAAGAAAGCTCCTGTAGCTCCTGCTAAAGGCGTCTCCAAGGTTGCACCCAAGAAGAAAGAGGAGTCTAGCAGTGATGAATCGGAATCTGAGGAGTCCGACTCTGATGAGGATGTCAAGAAAGCTCCTGCAGCCGCCCCTAAGAATGTTGCTGTGGCTGCAACAAAGAAGAAAGACGAGTCAAGCAGTGAAGATGACAGTTCAGATGAAGATGATGTTCCTTCTAAAGTTGCACCAAAACCTGTGGCAAAGAAAGCTGAGTCCAGTGAGGAATCAGAATCAGAAGACGAAAGCTCAGATGATGAAGTGAGTGCATGTTGCTGACTGGTTTATGCTTGTCTCCTTTGTACTTGTTTATTGAATGCAATTGCACAAATTTTTGTTATCTTCCATTTAGTTCTTTCTGAAAAGAACTCCCCGCCCCTACTCTTTTGAATATTCATTTTATGAACCATTTCCTCATTCTCATCTTCTATTTTGTGCAGGAATTACCTAAAGCTGCTTCACTGAAGAGGGACACTGCCCAGGCAAACCAGGTACTGCTGATCCATCTGATCTGCCTTGTTTGTTGATTGTGAATAGTTTCAGTTACCTTTAGGTGGTCCTATTTTTTTTTTTTTATATTTTGATTTTGATGTGTTGTAAGTTTATACAATTGATTGATGAGCCAACTCACTAAGAAAGTTCTTCAATAGACTAAGAAGAAGGTGGAGTCTGATGATGACAGTTCTGATGAGAGTGAGGATGAAGAACCTCAGAAGAAAAAGATCAAAGCTGCTGTATGTAGACATCCTAATATCTATTCCTTTCTAAGTAATGCTTTACAAGGTATGATTGTGAACTGATAACATTTGTGTTGGCAGGCTGTCTCAAAGAAGAGTGATAGTTCAGAGGAGACGGAGACATCTGAAGATGATTCGGAGGAAGAAGAAAAACCTTCTAAAGCTGCCAAGAAAAATGTAAATTTCTCGTGCATGAGCTCTTTGTTTTGTTTCCTGAGTTTTCTGTTCTAAATGTCATGTGAATGTTTGGAAGCCTGTTGATGATTGACACTGCTCTTGGTTGTATATTGAAAACAGGATGGTGATGTTAAAATGACTGATGCAGGGGACGACAAGACTGTGAGTCACGTTTAATCCAAATGCCTATTTGCTTGTCATTTGAGACGAGCACATCATCTACATATGTTTTTTGTTGATGGCCTATTCTTGCAGTTAATTTTCAATAAAAAAAGTATATTTTCTATGTTGGTATTTTTCCTCATTGCTATTTTGAAATGAGTTCATTATCTTCATATGTTTTTTGTAGATAGCCTACATATCCTTGTGCTTATTTTCTATTTATATGTCCATCTTCCGGGCATTGCTTTTATTTTGTTGGAAAACTTGCTGATCTACATATAATGTTTTATAATTTCTGCAGCCCAAGACCCCCTCCACTCCCAAAGTGCAGTCAACAGGGTCAAAGACTCTGTTTGTTGGGAATCTAGCCTTCTCAGTTGAACAAGCTGATGTGTGAGTTCCTCGTCTCAGATGTTATTAATTTATGTTATTTAGAAAAAAAAATTCTTCTGATGGCTGTATTATTTCAGTGAAAATTTCTTCAAATCTGCTGGGGAAGTCGTAGATGTCCGCTTTGCCATTAAGGATGATGAATTCAGGGGCTTTGGCCATGTTGAGTTTGCTACTGCTGAAGGAGCGGAGAAGGTATAGTCCGTTTTGGATCTGCTTTACATGATTCTTTGTTCAACTTCACCTTATCACATAAGTGCTATTATCATACATAACATTTTACTAGTAGATATTTATAGACTCTTATTTGTTATGCATTATACACTTTCTGTGAGAGTATTTTGGATCAGTTGGACTGTTTACATTGTTCGTTATGTATACCTTTCTATTTGAACTTGACTATTGGAGTTCAATCATATTCCAAGGGATGATCATCACTTCATCATTGTAGTTTTGGCCTGATGCAACATCTTTCAACTTAATGTTCTGATAGGTTGTTATTGGCTTATGCTATTTGAGAAGCTGTTGATTTGTGCTTGATTTATTGCTAGTTTGTGGTCATATCTATCAAAATAGGTTTGCATCTGAAAGGTAGCCTTCGATTGGTCCCAGTAGTTTGCTTTATTGGTGCTATTGGATCTCTTGTGCCATAGAGTTTTTATGTTTTCTTTTCTCTTTTAGTTAAATTATGCCCTTGCTTAACAAATAGCACACACTACTTATCAATACCCATTCCAAAAGTCAAGCTGTTATAACTATTTATTCCCGAGCTGTCACTATGGTGTCCATAACTTAAAAGTATTTCAAATTCATGTAGGCGTTAGTTGCCATTTTTAAATGCACTTATTGTTTAATGTTCATGTCTGATTTTCTGCTTAATTTTCTGTAGGCCCTCCAGGAATTGAACGGCCAAGAGTTGCTTGGTCGTGCTGTGAGACTCGACCTTGCAAGGGAAAGGGGAGCCTACACCCCCACCCCGTATAGTGGGTATGGCAGCAGTTGTATTAGCACTCTCTGACTAGATTTCTTTAATTGTACCATAACTAATGAGACATCTGATTTTTTTCAGCGGCAATGATTCACAATCGTTCCAGAAAGGAGCAAGAAGTCAGGGCCAAACAGTGTTTGTTCGTGGGTTTGACAGTAATGAAGGTGAAGACCAGGTATGTTGGTACTTGTGTGCTCTGATTTAATTTTCTTGGCACCGTAGTGTTCTGTCTCCTGAATATTTTTATATTACAAATCACAGATTAGGAGCTCTCTGGAAGAGCATTTTGGTTCTTGTGGTGAAATTACACGAGTCTCTATCCCAAGAGCTCCAGAGGGTGGTGTCAAAGGGTCCGTCTCTTCCAATCTTGGTCACCTTTTTCCTTTTTGAATATTTTGATATATCTATAATGCTCCACCTTGGTGCTACTAATCGAACATGCTAACTCATTATAACAACTCATACAGGATTGCTTATATTGATTTTAAGGATTCTGATGCCTTCAATAAAGCTTTGGAACTAAATGGATCTGAATTTGGAGAGGGTTCCTTAACTGTGGATGAGGCCAAGCCTCGGGGTGATAGTTTTGGTTCAGGAAGAGGTGGGGGCCGTGATTTTGGCGGTAGATCTGGTGGTAGAGGACGTGGAGGCCGCGACTCTGGTGGTAGGTTCGGTGGTAGAGGCCGTGGAGGTAGAGACTCTGGTGGTAGGTTCGGTGGTAATAGAGGAGGCCGTGGAGGTTTCAACAAACCAAGCATGGCTACACCTGGAACTGGTATATGTTTGTCTCAGAAGTTTTTTTCTAAGCATCGTGCAATCTGTCTTTGTTGTTTTACAGCTTGTCGACCTTGTTTACGTGCAGGGAAGAAAACTAAATTCAATGATGAGTAGGGAGATCGACCGGAGCCCCACAGTTTTATTACCAAATTTTGCTTTGTCTGTTGGCATAGATATATTACTTTGGATAAGAATGTTAATTTATTTGGTGTGAACTTTTAGTTGTTTTGACGATTTACATTATGTTGCAAATTTATGTAGCGCATTATTATGGTGGCTGTAGCAGCTTTTAATGAATGTGACATCATTTGATTACTATTCCAGAAGCATAACCTTTATTTATTTATTTAATATATCAGATGTGATTTTCACATCTTTAATAAAAAAGATATCCTCCATGATACCGCAATTATAGTTTTATGTATTTGGTTGATTTATTTTATTTTAATAAGCTTGTGCAAATTTTTAGGGATGTCAGTATTCTAGACATAAATTATGTTTGTTTTTACAATTTTCACTCATGCTTTTTTCAAATTAAACATTACATTTAAATTAAATATTTAAGCTATATCACATTATTACTATTTATTTAATATAATATATTTCAATTATAATTATTTGATGTGATTCATAACTATCACTTTATCTAATATAATAAAATAAATTTTTAATCAACATCATTTAATGGGGTTTACAATTTATTATTATTTTAATAAAATATTTGTATCTAACCATAATATTCATAAATATATCACATCTATTTAAAATCAAATCAAATAAAATTTTGTAAATAATGCTAGAAATACTAAAAACTGGAAATTGGAATTGAAAACATAATCAAACCTCCCCTCTGTTTATTGTTTTGTGAAATCGAACTATAAATTGATCACTTAGGTCATTACAAACCAAAAGCTATACCAAAATGCTGTCAAAATATACCCCGACTACGTCCAAAAACTACCCCCACTTAGAGGGTGTTTGGCTAAATTTATTTCAAACATCTTATAAGCACTAACATCTTATAAGTTGTTTTGAGAGCTTATAAGATGTAATTTTTCAAGAGTTTATAAGTTAATAAA